>FIZU01030053.1:0-14868 GCA_900064475.1 Pseudococcus longispinus
GGGGGGGGGGGGGGGGGGGGGGGGGGGGGGGGGGGGGGTCGAGTAAATATTTTTGTCAAAATAAAAGTTTAATTCATTTCTTAGGTGTTTTTCGATAATTCAAACAAAATACACCTCTTCATTACAATACTTTTGGAAGAAATCGATAAAAAGCAGTATTTTTCTGCTAAAAACAGATCTTCCACAATGATTTTTGAAAAAAAGAACACACGAACTAGAAGCAGTACTTTCCCAGGATTAGTGGGATTAGCAGGACTGTTGGACACCTTACCATACCTCCACCTCTCATGACGTTGAACACATTGGCATGATGCAACTTTGTACGTGCTTAGAGCACATCACTATAGATTTTCGCATTACATTATAAGATGACTTACTCACGTTTTACGATTATATTCTTCTAACCTTATGGAGAAAATGTGTACTCACCTAAAACAAAAAAAGAAACAAAACAAGGATTAGTTGATTGCGAGTGAAAAAATCATCGATATTATTCGTAACTAACTATTATTTTATTTAATTTATCTATTCAAGATTGTTCGCAATACCAAGACAAAAAAACAGGGAACACAATGAGAGTCAAACAACCTCCCTAACAGAGCAAAACTGATTTTTGAATCATAGAGATAAAGCACGAGTTACAACAATTCACTGATGACCAACCCTGAAGACAAAGCTCTTGGATTATTGGCTCAACGACGTTTCGAGGGGAAAAACCTACCTTGTTAGGTCTTCGTCTTTCCATCTTTCTGACCTAAGTACCATGAGAATCATGAATTTCCGTTGGTGCACGTGCAACTTTTTATTCCTCAGTTTTACAGACTTCAATTTGAATTTGTCAAAATTTGTCCAACACTTTTAATCAATTACAGGCGAGTATTTTACTACGAAATATTTTTGCAAGAATATACGAGAACATGTCTTCTGTTCAAAATTTCCAAGCCTCAGTTGAACTTTACCAAACTTGTTCAACAGTTTTAACCAATCAGAGACGAGTATTTTTTTACGAAATATTTTTTAAATATACTAAAATATGTTCATCTGTAAAATGCTTCCTGTGTTCGGATAAACTTTTCTGAACTTGTCGTAAAGTTTCAACCAATCACAGATGAGTAAACTGCGAAATATTTTTGCAAGAATACGCGAGAATATGTCATTTGTTTAAGGTTTCCAAGCTCCAGTTGAACTTTCACAAACTTGTTCAACAGTTTCAACCAATGAGACATCGGTACTTCATCGTGAAATATTTTATACAATGAAATACTGGTATCTGATTGGTTGAAACTGTTGAACAAACTTGGAAAAAATGTATTCAAAAACAACTGGAGCTCGGAAACTTTTTACAGATGACATTCACGTATATTCCTGCAAAAAAAAGTTCACAGTAAAATACTCGTCTCTGATTGGCTGAAACTGTTGAACAACCTTGAGAAAGTTCCACTGAGTTTGGAAACTTTATACAGATGACGTATTTTCGTATATTCTTGCAAAAATATTTCGTAGTTTACTCGTCTGTGATTGGTTGAAACTTTTGGACAAGTTTAAACAAGTTTAAACGAAATCTGGAAACATTTTACAGATTGGAACCATTCTTTCGCAGTGAAATGAAGTGTTTGAAACTCTGAACTGGTCCAACAGTTTCAACCAATCAGAGACGTGCATTTCACCGCGAAATATTTCAAAAAATGTACAAAAATATGTTCATCGGTAAAATGTTCTCTGCAGATTTCAATTAAACTTGTCTGAACTTGTCCAAAAGTTTCAACCAATCACATACGAGTATTTTACTGCGAAATATTTTTGCAAGAATATACGAGAATATGTCATCTGTAAAAAGATCCCAAGCTCCAGTTGAACTTTCCCAAACTTGTTCAACAATTTCAACTAATCAGAGACGAGTATTTTATGGCGAAATATTTGAAAGAATGCACAAGAATATTTTCATCAATGTTTCCAGATTTCAATTAAACTTGTCTGAACTTGTCTAAAAGCTTCAACCAATTGCATACGAGTAAACTGCGAAATATTTTTGCAAGGGTATTTGAGAATATGTCATCTGTATAATTATTATAGTTTCCAAGCTACCCGTTGAACTTTCTCAAACTTATTCAACACTTTGAACCAATCAGAGAAAGGAAAGAAATCTCCAAGCTCAAAAATACATATTCCATGTGAACAGCTTTATACTTATTTACTTATATCTGAAATCTGAAACCGTTGACTTTTTCATCCAATAAGAAACAAGTATTTTATTGAAAAAATATATTTTACACGTATATTGAAATTAAGCGATTGTTATTTCTAAGTAAGCTCAGAAGAGATTTTTTACGTTTTGTCGATTTCAAGGAAAAAGTAAAAGCTGAAAAAAAACCAACAAATTTCAAAGAAATCTCGTAAATCAGCAGTTCTAACTTCAACCAATTAAAGAATTGATAAAGACTTGGAAAAAATCGAAGAAAAAAAATTTCACATCCCCCAATAGAAATTTGTGAATTAGCTTCTCGTTAAAAACCGTACTAGTTCATCGACTGCCGATAGGCGTAAGTAGTACGTATACATGGAATACAGGTACGATGAGACTGGGCTGGGTGCGGTACGGTGTCGGTAATTTGGCTTGTGTTACGGTGTTAGCCGGTGATAGATTGTAACACCTGCGACGATACGATACTAATAACGAAGCTCTCTTTTCGACTCTATCGTTTTCCATAGAAAAGACGACCGTTGATCGATTACCTATACGTACAAGGGGTGCCATGGCCTCTGGAGTACGTTCAACCTTTATAATAAACGCGGTTCGTATGAATGAGATAAGAATTTCATTCATTCTTTTTTTTCTCAATATCTACGAAGAGCGAGGTGAACGAGGAGGCGAAAAAATTTTAATTTTTTTAATTACGCGTTGTCGTACACCGTCGACAGTGGCACTGGGCAGGAGGAGGGCGCATCTCGCATACCATACATAACAGAGTGCGCGTCATTGTCATGTCGAGATGTAAGAGTTGCGCCAGCGTATTCAAAGGATGTACTAAATTGAACGGATTGAAAAAATGTAGAAAGGGCAACCCGACAGATTGAATTTTTTATTGTAAGTAGTAAATCTCGACTCGTCGACTATGCTTGCCGCCTCGCCGCCTCCATATCGATACATATTACACGCAGACGTATGTAGGTAGAGCGAGGAACCAGGGTACAGGGACAGAATGATACAAAAATTATCTAATTTAAGATATTTAATAGATACGACGACTGCGGCGACAACCACGAATTAATTTCCATTTTCGAAGAGGATGAAGAGACGACGATGTGACAATTTCAACCGATATATACGATGCGCGAGTAATATGCGGGAATCGAAAACGGTGCCCGTGCCCGGTGCTTCGGGTTCCCACAGCCTTATACGAGCCCGTAGACCATCGAGCTACGACCTTACGATACTTTTGTACAATTGAAAATGAATGGTACGCGATACGGCGCTGCTTCGAAGTTTAACGCTCCTTTTCTTTCTTCGAACCGTACGACACCGGAGTGAAAACAAAAGTCGAGTTTAACGAGTCATCGAATACCGATACAAATTTCATTCGTTTTATTTTCTTTACTTTGAACTTTCCATATGATTCGATTTCATAGTTCAACGTACGAAAAGTCTTGAAAAATGACCCTTTACCATTTTCAATTTTACAAGTACGATAGTAGTTGAAAGTGAATGTAAATTGCAATTATTTAAATTGTTCGCCTTCATATCGAGTCGTGAATTCATTATATTTTCTTGGAAAAATCAAATGAAAATCAAAAATATCAAACGTTTGTATCGATACAATTTCAACACAATTTGAACCCGAAGCGAACCTAATAGGATTCTATACCACTTCTCGAAGCTTACGTAAACCGTCGTTCAAATGACCATTATTTTTTTATCGAAACGAATAAAAAAGCTGCGGTAAGCGTTGTATTAGAGAGATACGAATACGATACGACGTAAATCAACAAGTGAGCCAGACTTTAACGCGACGAAGGGATTTATCATTCAAACCAGATTTAAGCTTCACGCCTCAAATGATGGAAAATTTTAAATCCGAATCGTCGCCGTTGTCTGAATTTTTCGACTGGCTTTTTCTCTTTTGGGTTTTCACGTTGAAAGGAATATAAAATATCAATTCAGCGACACCGATATCGTTACAATTACAAACTATCTTCTTCTATTTGGAAACAATTTATAATAAAAACATCCTCGAGTATCGTCGTATCCATAGCGAATGGGGGGGGGGCAGTCGAATCATAATACTTGGTTTTGTTATTTAGCCAGTATTCTCATATTTTTGTACTTTGAAAGATTATTTCGAAAACGTTACAGTGAATAAATTTATCCAGACTCAAATTGGAATACGTTTTGCACCCCTCCCACACCAAGATATCCCGACGACATAGCTGCAATTAAATATCATTCAATTTCTTTTCAAGGCTAAAAAACAGAAACCAAAGTCGAAAAATTCAAACCGAAGCTAAAATGACAAAACTTAAATTGTTTTCACTTTTAGTTTTTTCGCTCTATTTAGGGTGAAGGCTGCCAGGCAACTTTTCAGAAGTGACGGAGTAAAAATGGAAAATTTTGAGTCCATGATGTGACTTTTTCCTAGCTTGAATGCGATTTTTCTTAATAACTTTCTTCCCGGTTTTTAAAACAACGTCCAGACTTCAGTTAAACTTATTTGAAATTGTCTAAACGTTTCAACCAATCACAGACGAGTATTTTACTACGAAATATTTTTGCAAGAATATACGTGAATATGTCATCGGTGTGGTATAAAGTTCCCAAGCTCCAGTATCCTAAACTTGTTCAACAGTTTCAACCAATCACAGACGAGTATTTCATGGCGAAATATTCTAGCAAAAATATACGAAACTCTTAGACCATATATAACTGATCTAAGACGAAACTACATATATCATCTGTAAAATGTTTCTAAGCCAAAATTGAAATTCCCTAAACATGTACAACAGTTTGAACCAACTTGCCCAAAGGTTTCAACCAATCACAGACGAATAAACTGTGAAATATTCTAGTAAGAATATACGTAAATATGTCACTTGTAAAAAGTTTCCAAGCTCCAGTTGAACTACCCTAAACTTGCTCAACAGTTTAAACCAATCAGAGACATTAATTTCACTGCAAAATATTTCAAAAAATTTACAAGAATATTTCTATCTGTAAAATGTTTCCAGATTTCATTTAAACTTGTTTGAACTTGTCCAAAAGTTTCAACCAATCACAGAAGAGTAAACTGCGAAATATTTTTGCAAGAATATACGAAAATATGTCATCTGTATAAAGTTTCCAAACTCAATTGAACTTTCTCAAGCTTGTCCAACAGTTTCAACCAATCACAAACAAGTATTTTAGTGCGAAATATTTTTTCACGAATATACGTAAATGTTATCTGCAAAAAGTTTCCAAGCTTTAGTTTAGCTTTCCCAAACTTGTTCAACAGTTTCAACCAATCGGAGACGAGCATCTCATTTCGAAATTTTCGAAAGAATGTAGGTACAAGAATATTTCCATCTGTAAAATGTTTCCAGATTTCATTTAAACTTGTTTGAACTTGTCCAAAAGTTTCAACCAATCACAGAAAAGTAAACTGTGAAATATTTTTTCACGAATATACGTGAATGTTATCTGTAAAAAGTTTCCAAGCTTTAGTTTAGCTTTCCCAAACTTGTTCAACAGTTTCAACCAATCAGAGACGAGTAAACTGCGAAATATTTTTGCAAGAATACATGAAAATAATAATGTCATTTGTATAAAGTTTCTAAACTCCAGTTGAACTTTCCCAAACTTGTTCAACAGTTTCAACCAATCACAGACGAGTACGTTACTGTGAAATATGTTTGCAAGAATAAACGAGAATGTCATTTACATGAAGTTTCTAAGCTCCAGCTGAACTTTTCTAAACTTGTTCAATAGTTTCAACCTATCAGAGGCGAGTATTTTATTTCGAAATTTTCGAAAGAATGTAGGTACAAGAATATTTCTATCCGTAAAATGTTTCCAGATTTCATTTAAACTTGTTTGAACTTGTCCAAAAGTTTCAACCAATCACAGAAGAGTAAACTGCGAAATATTTTTGCAAGAATATACGAGAACATGTCATCTGTAAAAAATTTCCAAGCCTTCGGTTAAACTTGTCTGAACTTGTCCAAAAATTTCAAATTTTCTTGCAAATTTAGTCCCTCGCTCAAGTATTTTTTCTACACATACGTGCTCGTGAAGCCTAGGTCGTTTTTACTGCTACGTAATAAAAAAAGACACGACGAAAGATAAATATTTCAAATATTTTTTAGCACTTTCAATTTCCCCGAGAAATATAAAAAGATCAATCAAAATCGTTGACCTTCTAGCCTGAAAAAACTACAGGCAGGGACCTTACCCTCCGAATGTTCAATTACTCCAATTAAACGAATTCGAGCTGAGACCTCAGCGATAATTTCTAAAACACTCGCGCGTGTTTCGGGAGATCTGTTAAATATGTGAAAAATATTCGTCCTTCGAAATCGAACAAAAATACAATTTCAAACCTTGCTCATCCGCTACATTGCTAGAGAAGCTTTCGAAGCCGATGAAATGAAAATTCGAACCGTGAAATAAACATACTAAACTAAGGTAATGTGGGCTGGTAAGAAGTAACCAAGTTAGAAAATCACGTCCAGATTGTTCGTTACGAAAGCGAGGCCGAAAAACAATAAGCCTCGAGCAGAAGCCATCTAAGAACGGAAAAAATTAGCGCGAGACTAGAAACCGAGCCGAAGAGTATCTTGTATACGTATAATACATACGAATAGACATACGCCGTGTGCCTATGCCTGTTCGGTGCACGCCATCGCTGGAGAAATCCAACCGTGAACTTGCCATTCGTAAGCAGTACCTAAACCTATACCTATTACCTACGTACGATTCGATTATTATCGGAAGCGAAGCCGGCAAAAAGCACCGGTCACCATTACACGCCTGCCATTAACCTACAAGGTATCATACAGTGGTGCATGTGCATCTCTCCACTCTCCACCATTCTTTCTCTTTCCAATCCGTATACCTCTCACTCGGCTAGATACTGCGCTGTGTGTAGTGTACCTGTGTACACTGTATACAAACAAATCGACGCGTAGGTAAATTGTACCTCAACTGTGAAATGCGTAGTACTTACTACACCATACGCTCAACAATCGTAAACCTTGCTGTAGTACAGTATGTTTCCAAAAGTATGCGTAACAATTCAACTATCCAACAATCTATATGTGGGTACATATATTATATCGAAAGATTTTTGAAAATACCTTACCAGCCTTCCCCGATGTACCGATTACGACTATATTTATTCTGGCGTCTAGATGTGTCATCGAGGATCGATGTCAACAAATTTTCGAATTTGGGACAGAAAAAAATCAAAATTTCATTATGTTTCAAACTTTTCTTGGCATTTTTTTCAGTTTCAAGTTCGCCAGTCTTTCTCAATGGACCGATTTCGACCATTTTTTCGACGAGTAGATGTATCATCAAAATCAACACTTAGCTGTTTTTCAAAACTTTCGACATTTTTCCAACTTTTTGGAAATTAGGAAACCCTGTGACAATTCGCCAGCCTTTCTTGATGAAATAATTCTTACCATATTTTTGGATCGATTCTGAAAATTTTTTCAGAATGTTTCTTTTGACGTGTAGATGGATTATCAAGCGTCGAGGTCTGAAATTTTTCAAATTTGGGGCAGAAGAAATCTAAATTTCGTCAATTTTCAAACATTTTTTGACATTTTTTACAACTTTGGGGAAACAATTTTCTACCCTCGAGCGAAGCTAGAAGTACTTTAGAAACGCGTCAAGGGGTGAAGTCCCCCAGTCTTATGTAATTTATTACAAATTTTATTATTCGGACGATTCAAATTGAAATTTGTACAATTTGTTGAAATCATTCGAAAATATTATCCGTCAAAAACAGTAAAATTGTTTCAATGTCGTAAGTCGTAAAAATATCGTAAAATGCAACAAACGTCTCGCTGAAATATAAAAATTGTTACCAATCTGAAGACGCCGACGAAATCGTTTCGACTAAACATTTTTCACAGCATTCTGATTTCGTATCACGATATTTAATAGGTACAAATCTGTACTCGCCTTATTCGTATCATTCAACATGAACAAAAAATTGAAATGCGAATACTCGAATCAAATTTTAAATCCAATTTCACGATTTTTCACCAGATCGTATTACAAATACATACCCCAAAATACAAACAACAGTTTCGACGAATTCTTATATAATTTTCATTACATTCGACATGTTCGGCCAATCATTTACGAACGTAACGTACTTGTACGTACACACTCGATTCAATACCAATCAACACCTATCAAATTCATCCCTCGAGCATTTCCTTCTCGTTCTTCATATGTATCTCACTCGTATACTTACGCCGCACCCGTGCAAATTCAAAAACAACAAACAGCCCGAAACCTTGACCCCTTACTCGAGTTCTGCTCTTCATCAATCCGTGCACATTCCAATGATTGCACGCAATTCTCGTACGTCTCATCGGCGATGGCATGTCGTTGTTAATTTACCAAACGATTTATGGTACGTGATTTGTCGTTGTCGTTAGCGCGTCTCACGTTTCCCCAAACCTCAGCCATCGTCCACATCGCTCTTGATTCGTTCGGTACGTTCCATTCATCTCCATTCATTCATTCGTTCATTCATGCGTTCGCAAACACATTTGTACAAATACAAATAAACCATAATAATACCGTATCGATGATCATATTATACGCACGTTCGTAATTCGTCGTCGTTATATCTTTAATCGTCGATTATACGAAATATAATGGATCGACTTGGCTGCAGATTAAAATGCTAATCGTACAAATAGAATCGTATACGTTATCAGTTGCAAAATATCGATGTACTCGTATATTTATACTTCACTACCTAAAATAATGTAATCAAAACAGCGCGAGTATGTCCATGTAATTCCATATACTAGACGTAAGTATACAAATACAACGTATCACATTTACCTTTGAAAAAATTACGCATGTTTAGATTTCGATATCTATATAATCGATGGTTTTAAAATGAATAATGCGTGAACCATGCCCATGCGTACGAGATACGTCCATCCTTCTCATTCACGTATAATCGCTGCAATAATATTGCTTCATTTCCGCGTACGCGTCTGATTTTGATTTCGATTTCTCGCGCACCTCCGTCCATAAGCAGAATTCCTTTCCGTAATAGGAATCTATGTGTGCCACGGTCTCGTTATCGATTCTCTAATCTCTCTTCTCCCGGCATTGATAAGATTTAAAACAATCAATCGAATAATTCAAGTAATAATATCCACATGGGTATTCGTATTGATAAAATCAGACATTTTCAAAAGAACTATTCAATTTACATCGTTTTAACATAGAATTCGAATCTTTTTCCAAAAACTCTAAATTTCAAGAGGTTGGAAAACAAAATTACAAAATTCAGAAGAAAATGATGCCTAAAATTTAAAATAAATAATACGATCGAAAAATTGATCCAATATAACTGACTATGCAATCTGTATAAAGTTTCCAAGCTCCGTTGAACTTTTTCAAACTTGTTCAACCGTTTCAACCAATCAGAGACGAGTATTTCATTGCGAAATATTCTTGCAAAAATATGCGAGACCATGTGATCTGTAATTTGTTTCCAATTCCAAATTAAACTTTCCTAAACTTGTTCAACAGTTTCAACCAATCATAGCTGAGTAAACTGCGAAACATTTTTACAAGAATATACGAGAACATGTCTTCTGTTCAAAGTTTCCAAGCCCCAGTTAAACTTAACCAAACTTGTTCAACAGTTTTAACCAATCACAGACGAGTATTTCTTTACGAAATATTTTAAAGAATATCAAGAATATTTTCATATGTAACAGTTTCAACCAATCACAAACGAGTATTTCACTGAGAAATATTTTTTCACAAATATAAGTAAATGTCATCTGTGAAAAGTTTCCAAGCTGTGGTTGAACTTTCGCAAACTTGTTCGACAGTTTCAACCAATTGGGGGCGAGTATTTTACAGTGAAATATTTTAAAGAATATACGAGAAATGAGAATATTTTCATAAGTAAAATGTTTCCAGATTTCAGTTAAACTTGTCTGAACTTGTCGTAAAGTTTCAACCAATCATAGCTGAGTAAACTGCAAAACATTTTTACAAGAATATACGAGAACATGGCTTCTGTTCAAAGTTTCCAAGGCCCAGTTGAACTTGTCCAAACTTGTTCAACAGTTTTAACCAATCAGAGACGAGTATTTCTTTACGAAATATTTTAATGAATGTACAAGAATATTTTCATATGTGAAATGTTTCCACACTCGACTTGAACCTGTTTGAAGCTCTGAACTTGTCCAACAGTTTCAACCCATCACAAACGAGTATTTCACAGAGAAATAGTTTTTCACGAATATAAGTAAATGTCATCTGCGAAAAGTTTCCAAGCTGTAGTTGAACTTTCGCAAACTTGTTCAACTGTATCAACCAATCAGGGACGTGCATTTCACTGCGAAATATTTTTTTAAATATACTAAAATATGTTCATCTGTAAAATGTTTCCAGATTTCATTTAAACTTGTTTGAACTTGTCCAAAAGTTTCAACCAATCACAGATGAGTAAACTGCGAAATATTTTTGCAAGAATATGCGAGAATATGTCATCTGTTTAAGGTTTCCAAGCTCCAGTTGAACTTTCACAAACTTGTTCAACAGTTTCAACCAATCAAATACCGGTACTTCATCGTAAAATATTTTTGCAAGAATATTTTATACAATGGAATACTGGTACCTGATTGGTTGAAACTGTTGAACAAGCTTGGAAAATATATTAAAAAACAACTGGAGCTCGGAAACTTTTCACAGATGATATTCACGTATATTCTTGCAAACATATTTCGCAGTTTACTCGTCAGTGATTGGTTGAAACTTTTGGACAAGCTCAGAGAAGTTCAACGGAAATTTGAAAACATTTTACAGATGGAAATATTCGTGCACCTACATTCTTTCAAAAACTTCGCAATAAAATACTCGTCTCTGATTGGTTGAAACTGTTGAACAAGTTTAGAAAAGTTCAGCTGGAGCTTAGAAACTTCATGTAGATGACATTCTCGTTTATTCTTGCAAATATATTTCGCAGTAACGTACTCGTCTGTGGTTGGTTGAAACTGTTGAACAAGTTTGGGAAAGTTCAACTGGAGTTTAGAAACTTTATACAAATGACATACTATTTTCATGTATTCTTGCAAAAATATTTCGCAGTTTACTCATCTGTGATTGGTTGAAACTTTTAGACAAGCTCAGACGAGTTCAACTGGAATTTGGAAACATTTCACAGATGGAAATATTCTTGTACCTACATTCTTTCGAAAATTTCGAAATAAAATGCTCGTCTCTGATTGGTTGAAACTGTTGAACAAGTTTGGGAAAGCTAAAGTAAAGCTTGGAAACTTTTTACAGATAACATTTACGTATATTCGTGAAAAAATATTTCACATTAAAATACTCGTCCCTGATTGGTTGCAACTGTCGAACAAGCTTGAGAAAGTTCCACTGAGTTTGGAAACTATATACAGATGACATATTTTCGTATATTCTTGCAAAAATATTTCGCAGTTTACTCTTCCGTGATTGGTTGAAACTTTTGGACAAGTTCAAACAAGTTTAAATGAAATCGGAAAACATTTTACAGATTGGAACTTTTCTTTCGCAGTGAAATGTGGCGTTTGAAGCTCTGAACCTGTCCAACAGTTTCAACCAATTACAAACGAGTATTTTGCTGCGAAATATTTTCGCAAGAATATAAGTGAATGTCATCTGTAAAAAAGTTTCCAAGCTCCTGTTGAACTCTTCCAAATTTGTTCAGCATATTCAACCAATCACTGACGAGTACTTCATTTCGAAACATATTTGCAACAATATACGAGAACATGTCTTCCGTTCAAAGTTTCCAAGCTCCTGTTGAACTCTTCCAAACTTGTTCAGCATATTCAACCAATCACAGACGAGTACTTCATTTCGAAACATATTTGCAACAATATACGAGAACATGTCTTCCGTTCAAAGTTTCCAAGCTCCTGTTGAACTCTTCCAAACTTGTTCAGCATATTCAACCAATCACAGACGAGTACTTCATTTCGAAACATATTTGCAACAATATACGAGAACATGTCTTCCGTTCAAAGTTTCCAAGCTTTAGTTGAACTTCCTCAAACTTATTCAACAGTTTCAACCAATCAGAGACGTGCATTTCACTGCGAAATATTTCAAAGAATGTACAAAAATATGTTCATCTGTAAAATGTTCTCTGCAGATTTCAGTTAAACTTGTCTGAAGTTATCCAAAAGTTTCAACCAATCACATACGAGTATTTTACTGCGAAATATTTTTGCAATCATATACGAGAATATGTCATCGGTTCAAAGTTTCCAATCTCCAGTCGAACTTTTCCAAACTTGTTCAATGGTTTCAACCAATCAGAGACGAGTATTTCATTGAGAAATATTCTTGTAAAAATTATACGCGACTACATAATGTCATCTGTAAAATGTTTCCAAGCTCAAAGTTGAAATTTCCCAAACTTGAACAACAGTTTCAACCAATCAGGGACGCGTATTTTACTACGAAATATTTTAAAGAATGTACAAAAATATTTTCATCTGTAAAATGTTCTCAAATTTCAGTTAAACTTGCCTGGACTTGTCCAAAAGTTTTAACCAATCACAGTCGAGTACTTTATTGCGAAATATTTTTTCCAGAATAAACACGAATATGTCATCTGTAAATAGTTTTCAAGGTGTAGTTGAACTTTCCCAAACTTATTCAACACTTTCAGCCAATCAGAACCCAGTATTTCATTGCGAAAATTTTTTGCAAGAATTTACACAAATATTCCACTGTAAAATGCCTCCAGCCTTGCGAATAGTTTATCAATTCATTTAAATGCGAAAAGGAGTTAGAATTTTATAGAAATCTTAAAGCTCAAAAATATTCTATGCGAACAATTTTGTATAATCTGATATCTGAAACCGTTGACTTTTTCATCCAATCAGAAAGGAGTATTTTATTGAGAAATATTTTATAACGAATTTAAATGAATATTTCACGATAAATTATTATTTCTAACCTCGGAAGAGATTTTTTATGTTTTGTCCACATCGAGGAAAAGGTTAAAGTTGAAAAAAACTACAAATTTCAAAGAAATCTCGTAAATCTACAGTTCTAACATTGCTATATCGCTTCAACCGATCAAAGAACTGATAGGACTTTGAAGGGGCGAAAAAAAAGTTATACATTCACCAACAGAAATTCATGAATTAGTATCTCGTAAGTCGATGATAAAACTATCAGCAAAAAAACAAATGAAAGCAGCATCGAGACATACCGACGACATACACCACGTTCCAGCAAAAGGCCTACTTTCTTGACTAAGTCCAAATCCACACATTAATACGGATCTTCGGCATATCCTACTATCTTTAGACGTATTTACACGTACACTCGTCGTATATAGGTATACCTACTTGTACTCGTACGTATACTTCTCGTGTAGTACATTTTTTATACTCGTACTCATCGTCACCGCCCTGCGCCTGACGTTTGACATCAGATCTGTATTAAGACCTCAAAGAAGAGCGTATGATACCCGGAATCCGTATAAACACAACAGACAATACGAACACGTACAATTTTTCCTCTTTTTTCTCTCCAAAGCCAAGCGCGAGTATTTAACCCTTCTCCGTTTCGTTTCGCTGTTCAGGAGCGTACGAGTATACGTCGACATACGATAATAGCCCTTTCCTTCGCCTTCTCCATCGCTTCACCACGCACAAATGCATTCTTACGCCATCACACATATTCCAACTATGTAGATTATAGATTGGTTTTAATGAACGCTTCCTTAAACATACCACACCGACTCGTTGTAAGTCTTTTTCTTCGTCTTCGCACTTTAAACCACAACTCGGTACATCGAATTAAGAGACTACGCAGGGCAGCCGACAACTAGAGTTGACGTATCGGGTGCCACATTCGACAACACCAGCCTCATTAGCTGCCATCGTCGTCATCAATTCGGCGTACTATTTAAACAATCGAGCACCCAGCTTACGACTACCACTACCACCACTATACAACTACTACGTGTACGTATACTCACACATACCAACAATGGAATTCCATCACGCTAATAACGCGACAATATTAAAAGAGGAAAAAAAAAACAACAAAAATATGCATCCAAATGACGCGCGAAAATATTCCAAATATTTCGCTCCCTTTTGTCGCCAGCCTATAAAGCGTATACCGTAAACCGGCGCTGCGTTGGCAGCCACAGCAGCGGCGTGCTTTGCTTCGTGACATAATAATAAAGCTACAAAGCTTATTCGCCGGTTACCGCATAAGTACTCCATTTCTCTTTGCCACCATCCTACTCACTTTCTTCCAGCTCAAAACTACCATCAACGCGATGGAAAAAAATCGACGTCGTTGTTTTTCAAAGTTTACGAGTATGACTTATTTCGTCATTTCGAAGAAAAGAAAATTGGTAGGTTTAGAAATATCGGTCTCCTGCTCACTTACGTTGTGTTTTTAGTACTTCATCTCTTATCATTTAACCCGAGTGTACTCTCCAATTCATACCTACCATCTCTTCTAACAACAATTTTTTTGACATGGATATGTCTAATGGCTGGGGTCAATCCTGAAAAAGAGTCCATTTTTTTTGTCCAAATTTTTTGTTCAAATATTCTGTCCAAATTTTTTGTCCATTTATGTCAGACTTTTTTGGACTTGGA
>FIZU01030056.1:0-20897 GCA_900064475.1 Pseudococcus longispinus
CACCCATACCGCCAAATCAAAATTTTGACTTTTGAGAAACGGAAACGGAAACCGAATTTTTCAAAATGAGAAACGGAAACAGAATGGAAACGTTACCAAATTTTTGGAAACGGAAACCAAATCATAACGAAATGAGATGCCCGGAAACGGAAATGGAAACGGAAACCCTAAAAAAATAACGTTATCTCAGCCCTGCCTGTTACTCAAATGACTTATTCAACTTGAAAAATTTTTATATGGCGGGCAGATGACGTGGTGGGAAACTCGTTACATGATGGGACGGCGCCGTTACGCGACGGAACGGGACCGATATATGACGGAAAGGGGCCGTTAGGCAATGGAACGGGGCCGTTACGCGACGGGAAACTCGTTACGCAATGGAACGACGCCGTTACATGACGGGAAACTCGTTACATGATGAGACGGCGCCGCTACGCGACGGGACGGGGCCGTCACACAACGGAACGGGGCCGTTACAAGACGGAACGGGGCCGTTACACGATGGAACGGCGCCGTTACATGACGGGAAACTCGTTACATGATGGGACGGCGCCGCTACGCGACGGGATGGGGCCGTTACATGACGGGAAACTTGTTGCTTGACGGAAAGGGCCCGTTACGCGAGGGGACGGGGCCATTACGCAACGGGACGGGGCCGTTACGCGACGGGACGGCGCCGTTCCATGACGGGAAACTCGTTACATGATGGGACGGCGCCGCTACGTGACGGAGCGTGGCCGTTCTGTCATGTAACGAGTTTCTCACCCGCCGTCCCATCATGTAACGCCGTTGTCCCATCACTTAATTGCAGGGTGACTAACTTTCGATTTTTGTACAAAATGATTTTCACTGTGAGAAAAAGTTTTGGTACCAAGCGAAGAATATTTCATTTTTTTTTTGAATTAGAAATCTTGATATTTCAACAATCTGCATATTTTTCACCTCCTTGTAGAGTAGGAAAAATGGTATTCAATTTCGAGGTCAATGGCCTGGGGAGGTGTAGAAACTTAAATCGCGACTAGTGGCACTACCCAGGAGTAGCCAAAAACAGTTTTTTTTCGAATGATACCCCACTTTGAGGTTCCCTAGCTCTGCTCCCCTTTGAGCTAGGGGTCTAAAATTTTCTATGGTTTATCCCCAACTAAATATGAACCACTCACTTGAATTTGGTCAAAATCCGAGGTATGTTTTTTTCGGGCTCCATTTCAGTGTTCTTATATGCTAAAATTGAAATAGGTTGTTAATGTAAAGGCTGTTGGGGGTATTACGACAATTTGCTCTCCCACAGACATCGGTCTCGCTTCCATCTTATGCCCATTTTTCAATCGAATTGTCGTTCTCATACTAACCTTTTGGTTTGAGCAACAATCGTCCATTCCGCGTATTTTTATTTAATTCGAGTCTTTTTTTCATTCTTTCCCTTTTCCGACTTTTTGGTAATAAACGACTTTCCAGGAGGTATTAGTAGCTGCATCGGCTACATAATATTTATAAATTCGATTAATCCACAAATGCATTCTCGATGGCATTTTATCATCGAAAGTCACCAACCACCCACGGTGCCTATTTACACCGTTTTTATGCCACCTTTGTGTATACAGAACCACAACAGTTTTGAAATACACATATGTACGCTGCCCTTTGCGTTCAATGTACACATTAACACATTCACAACGTCAACATATGAATGAATAATATTTATAAAGAAAAAAAAACGACCATAATGTACACCCTGTAACCTCGTACACGTATTATTAAAGTATTTAAGGAAAAATACATAAAAAAATACCGGCATCTATCAAACACGCCCTACTGTATACATTTTCCTCCTCTTTGGCTAATGTCCTCTCTTTGTAATTCGTTTCTTTTTATCATATGCTGCATTTACAAAGTGTACGCGGGTTTATTAGTATTATTTCTGATGTTCGTCGTACTGCAGCACTTCGTGTTTTACACTTTTCTCCTCGTATTTAAATTACCTAGGTACGTTTATAAAATTGAAATTTTCGATGTATGTAAATAGTTGGTCGGCCAAAAGGTTGTTTGTTTACTCGTATATGCATAATATCTATTAAAAGTAGTCGTTTATTTTACGAGTTAACGCGTATACCGTGTTAAAAAGTAACACACGTATTTACTTATCGACCACCACCCTCGCTCAACCGTCTCCAAATATTCGTGCATATACTTTCTCATCGTCGCATCGGTAAAATGTTTTTTTTTTTTAATTTGTACCAAAGCTGATGCGGCCTTCCAATTGTATCTCTCTTTCTGTCTAGGTTTCCCTGAGAGCGCAAATACCTATCAAAGTACGTATGCAAATGAAAAATTGAGATGGGTTGATCGTGTTCCGGCTCGAAAGGCTCGATAGATTCAGATCTTTGGATCGTCTGGTGTCCACCACTTTCTCAACATTTCGAAGGAATTTTATGAAATTTTTAACAGTTTTTACAGATTTTTTAATGACTGCAACAAAACTTTCACCAGTTTTTATATAATTTCAGACAATTTTCATAACTTTTTCAACACTTATGCAACATTTCGAACATTTCTGACAACTTTTTCATCATTTTTACAATATTTTTAATGACTTTTTTGATATTTTCACCAGATTTATATTATTTCAAATAATTTTCATGATTTTTTTCAACACTTTTGCATAATTTCGAAGAATTTTCATAAAAATGTAAACAGTTTATGCAAAATTTCATACATTTCTGACAACTTTTTCACTTTTTAAAGAAATTTTCAATAATTTTTGTAGCATTTCAGACAGTTTGCGTCAATTTTTCACCACTTGAAACAATTTTCCTCAATTTTTACATCTTTTTAGACAATTTTCATGCCTTTTTCACCACTTTGCAGTACTTCGAAAAATTTAATTAAAATATAGATAGTTTGTGCAAAATTTCAAATATTTCCGACAACTTTTTCATCATTCTTATTCCATTATTAATGAAATTTTCAATAATTTTTGAAACATTTCATGCAGTTTGCGTCAATTTTTCACAACTTTGAATACATTTTCAATGATTTTTGTGAAATTTTCGCCATATTTACAACATTTCAAACAATTTCCATGACTTCTTCATAACTTTTGGCACATTTCAAGAACGAAGAGCCCCCAGTACATGATATACAAAGTGAGAAATTTTCAACAAAAATTACTTTCAACATTATCATACGCACTCCAAACACGGGGAAGAAATTTCATCAAAAAAATTTCCCTTTCTTATACACTCGATTTTAATGAATTTTTGCAACGTAACTCTTATTAAAAAATCCCCCACTCCTTACACTTCAACTCTCATAAAATTTATGTTCCGGCACGCCAAATTCCTCGCACTATTTCGCGATGAAAAAATTTTCTATTATTTCGCGAAAGAATTCCCATATTCGACTTTACCCTGTGAAGAAATTTTTCCCTTAATTTATTTCCAATCTAAGTTTCGATTACGCGAATAAAAATAAATTACAACGGAGAAAAGTAATTAAAATTTACAAAAAAGGGAAGAAGCCAGAGCCACGAGAAGGAGAACGCCAAAAGAAGACGAATGAACAAAAATATCGTAATCTAATTAACGGGATACACTTGACAGAAAGAGGTTAAATAATCGGCTAACTAAATGAGAGAAAAAAAGGCGAGCTGACTGAGCCTTTGCAGTTTCGTCAATGATCCATTATCGAAGCTTCGAAGAAGGGTGGCTTATTATGTATAGTACTCGTATTACGTTAGATACTCGTACTATGGTTGTAGCTTAGCGTATTTTCAGATACACATCCGATACAAAGTAACGAGCTTCAGAGTCGAGATTTACAATAATTTTGGCATTATTTTTTATTCGTTTATTTATGAAAAAAAAAACAGGGTATGAAAGATCTGAGGGGGTCAGGGGTTCAAACATTGTGATCAAACGAGTATTTTGGCCGAGTACAGATTGGTAAATGTACAAAAACAATATTCTTTTAGAGAACTCGAATTGGAATTATCGTATACGATTGTTTAAAAGCAAAAGAGAAAATCCGAGGAAGGGGAAAAGATAATAGAAAAATAACTCGATAAAGCAAGATTAAGAAACCTCTTCGCTTTTACTCCCAGGTCCTGGCGTATGATAATACATTACTATATGAGAAAAAGTAACCGAGTAAGCGGTACGAAAAATAGGGAAAAACAAACCCAAGATTTTTCTAACCTCGTTCGTATATGTACCTATATGAATAATTTATACGGACAAAGATGAATATAGGCGAAGATACGTGTGCCACGCGTTGAAAACAAGAATGGTGAAAAATTTGATTTCAAACGAACTCGCTGCGTTGTTTTTCGCACATGGGTCTAAATGAAGAAAAGTTACGGCGGCGTGTATTTTTAACGTAACGTACGCATTTCGAATGCGGATGAAATAGGGAGCGAGGGGACGAAGTGGATGGAAGATGTTTTCACGTCGTCATCGTCGTCGTTGTCGGAAAATGAACAAGATGCGTATACTCGAATACGAGATATAGAGGTGTTGTAGGCGTTGCTATAGGAGCATATGATTATACTGTATATATTCCATGTATATTGTACATGCATATTATGCTGTAAACCCGAGACCTTATACACAAAGCGGAAGATACGAGCAGGCCGCCGACGCGTATACGTAAACTTTAGACATTGTATCTATCAAAGTTGTCGAAGTACGCGTTTTAGGCAACTTTTCATACGCGGTATACGTAGGCATTGTTTATGTACAGGGTTGATACGCAAAAGATATGGTGATTCGACAGGTATTTTGGTAGTTCGGGTCCAAAACAAGCAGAAGCGAAGACAAGGGCAAAGGATAATCTAATGTTTTCAAAACAGATCCCTCGAGGTGCACAGAAATTTACTTACTGGAGGAAAAAAATGAGGCCAAGTTTTTCCTCGGAGGAAAAAGCTTGAAAATCGTGGATATTTCTTCGGAAATTCTTAAATTCATTAAAATATGTATCGGCAATTTTAACCCCCCCCCCACGGCGGGTCATTTCTATTTTCATACTACCCATTTCTGTCCGTCCGTCCGTCTGTCTGTCTGTCTGTCTGTCTGTCTGTCTGTCTGTCCCCAATGGTGACATTTTTCGTGACTTTTAGGCATTTTGCCAGAAAATCCATGAGACGTGTCTGTCTGTCCATAAGGCTGACATACTAAACTTTTAGAAATTTTGTCAGACTTTTTGAAACTTATAAGAATTTTGAATATGCTTCCTTAATGAAATTTTTAAAAAAGTTTATCGACCCAAAAAATTACAATTTGGACAAAAAATGATGATTTTGACCAAAAATGACAGTTTTTATCTAGAAATGACAATTTTTACTTTGAAATCACAATTTTAACCAAAAAATAACAATTTTCACACAGATTGACGATTTTGACAAAAAATGACAGTTTCGTCATTTTTCATTTTCTTGTCCAAACTGTCATTTTTGACCAAAATTATAATTTTTTGGTTCAAAATTACAATTTTAATCAAAAATGGCAATATTGACAGAAAACGACAGTATTGACAAAAAATGATGATTTCGACAAAAAAATGACAATGTTAACTAAAAACTGAGAATTTTAACCAAAAATGAGAGTTTTGACCAAAACTGGTATTTTTTACAAAATCTAACGATTTTGACCAAAAGTAACAGTTTTTCTCCTGAAATGACAATTTGAAAATTTTTTCAAGCACAAAAAAGTCTGACAGAATTCTGATTTGAACTTTTTCTGAAATTTTCCAAGTTCATAAAATTAAAATTTTCCCACTTCAAAAATTCATTTGAATTCTTAAAAATTTTCTTGTTCAAAAAATGTTGACAAAATGTCTGAAAGTCAGCGTGATTTCTGAAATTTTCCAAGTCTAAGAAGTCTGTCAAATAAAATTTCGGAAAGTTGGCGTGATTTCTGAAAATTTTCAAGTCCAAAAAAGTCTGACAAAATGTCTAAAAGTCAGCGTGACGGAATTTCGTGTCCTTTTTTACAAGTTTGGCCATCGCAAAAGCATATCCTATGCTAAAAGTCATAAAATAATTCAGAATAACTCATACTTTAACATTTCAATATATTTTTTTCGCCAAAGATTTCCAACTGAAATTTCAACTTTTCCTCTGAAAAAAACGTTAATACATAATTATAACTCAAAGTTGAAAAATATCGAAATTTTTTGAGAGCATTGAAGTCATATATCTAAAAAAAAAATCGTTTAATTACCAAAAACAACACAAAAAAACGACTCTTAACAAATGTTTCTTTGAACAAGCTTAAAAGAAACCGGGATATGAGCTTGGGACCGAAATTCATGCTTTTTGACGCGATCGAACGGGCTTACCTCAATGTTTTATACTTTCCAATTTCTCGAATCCCTTTCCGATGCCACACCTCCCCCCCCCCCCAACACAACAAACATGATGAAAAGATAAGATATAAACTCACGTAGTTATTCTTCATTTCTTCCATGAGAATTATTCTAATGGTATTATAAATCCAGTAAGTGCTCACCTGAAACAAAAAAATAGAACTTCGATTAGTTTAAACTATTATTTTGATCAGAAAACAGAAAAATTGCAATATTTTGATTTCAAAGTCAAAAAAAACAAAATTTTGAATCAGAAGTCGAAACAGTCATAGTTTCTGACCTAAATTTGTCTTCTCTATTCATATCTTGAAGTCACAAAAATGTCATAAATGTAATTAAAAAGTTATTAAAAGTTCATTCGATTTGAAAATCTTCGATAACCCATAATTTAAACTTGAAAGTTACAAATTATTCGAAATTTTGACTTTAAAATAAATTTTTGAAAAAAAGAACGATTTTGAATGAAATGTCTCACAATACCTAAAAATTATTTTTTGAATCGTACCTAATTTAATTTCGAAGTTATGAAAAAAATCAAAAGGTGAAAATATCGTGGAAACAGTCCCAAAATCTGGAAAACTGTCGAAAATCTATTGAAAATCTCGTAAACTTTGGTAAAATTTTTATACAAATCATTTTAAATATGAAAAAAGTTGAAAAAAATCGGTAATAACATTAGAAATGGGTTCAAACATACAAATTGTCGAAAATGTTGTTAAAATTTTAACAAAAAGCTGTAAAAATATCGTAAAAATAGTTCAAATGTTCCATTTTTTTTTCTGAATTGCCACACTATAAAAAATTTCACCAAAAAGTGTTCAAATTTGAATAAAAACTGGTTTTTTGATTATTGCTGCTCGATTTTTCATTCAATTTCAACTTTTTATTGTATACGTTTTTCAGTTCAAAAAATCCTTTCCATAGACAACCATATTGATTTTTGCATATTTGACCATTTGAAATGCATATATTCTGAGATTTTTTTCGCATAAAATTCAAAGCTCTACTAATAACTTTTGATTGAACAAATTCAAGAATACCTAAAATTAACCCCCAGGCGAATTCACTCATCATTTCATTTAAAACTTATACCGGTTTTGATAAATTCGGCTCTTTTAGTATCCACTCCATTTTTCAATCAAAACCCAACCAACAAATGTTCTAAAATCATCCAAATATTCTTCCAATCTGATCTCAATTATCGAACAACGAAATAAAAATTTACCACAAATATCACCAAATCGTGATTTTACAAAAAGTTGGTGAAGAATTACTAAAAAAAAGGTAAAATAACCTTTTATTCCATAGCAAACGCGAATTTTCACTTTTCTAACAAAACTCCCGAGTTCATTATTTTTTCAAAAATTCCACTACACTTCCATACGACCACCATTCTGCCTCAGACGCATGCACTCCAACAGATGCGTTTCTGCGAATAATTCGACATAAAGGTTACATTACCCTAACCCTTATTTAACTTGGACCACGCTTGCACATCGCTCTCAGAGTAGCTTTCTAGTTCCTGCACTGGCACATATTCCTCGATTAAAGGGGACCGCAGAGTACTTTTGATAATAGCGTGTTTAAGGGCGGATACATGGTGCCACGTACGATAACCTTAAATATTAACCGGGGTGCTATAAAAATGAAATATAACTCGGCAGCTTTTTATTGGACTAAGAGAAAAATGAAATTGCCACGAGATTACCTGAGCCTTTCCTAAGACCAGATAAGATGTACTCGCGAATACCGAGCTCCAGGCGTCAGCGTTTGCAAAAAAAAACCACCACGAGCTCCGGTATGTATAGCAAAAAGTGTTGTAGCTACCGCGACCGCGACAGCGTACCTAGGATCGGGGGTAAGATCCCCCCGCGTAGTTGTAAAAGACGGCTAAGCTAAAGAGCACGAGATACTTCATCATTTTTACGAGGTTTTAAATTCGCATAGCCGTGGAATTTTTCACGCTTATATTTTACACATCGTCCGCCAACCGACGCGCCTGCCCTCGTACCAGGTGGATGTCGATTCGAGCAACGGCGACGAAACCTTGCTTATAGCTTTTTTCCACATCCCTTTCACACTCGGTCGACAACAGGCAGAGAGAAAAAGCTAATTTCCTGCGTCGCGATTGTATTCGAGGAACAAAAAAAAAGAATAAATAAGCTCTGGCAATTGGAAGACAAACAGAGGGAGTAAAACGCAAAAGGGATTTTTCCGCCGAACCAGAAATGAGAAAAAAAGGTGTTTATTATTTTCGTATTCGTCGCATCGTCGTGTTGTGTAGTCGTCTTAACCCCAAAAAAAATACTTGGCGTTTCTCATATACTACCATAGTAAAGAACTCGAGCTTTGCAGGGAGGTCAAACCGCGTATGCAAAACGTTAAATTCCATAGGTACTTCGGTTATAAATAAAATCGCGGTATACGCGATGACAATTCCATACACATACACCGACCAGCAAATTGGCTCCGATTACCTGGCGCTCATTCGAGTATCCGCCCAGCAAAAAGGTTACTCTTGCTGCCAGACAACGCACCAGCGAAGTCTCAACTTGTCTAATTGATGGCCCGAGCAAAAAGCTAATTCATTTTTACTACTTGCACGTCGCCTTTTTCGCACTCCCGTTTGACCCATTGTGCACACACCAGCCACCGAAAACGCCTCGCCATTGTGTTTTAAATTGCATTCGCCTCCCCCATAATACGACCATTTAAGTTCCATTTTTATACGTTCTAAATGGGAATTAGCTTCGGGGAGATATTTGAAAAGGGTAAAGAAACGCTGCTTTACCCTTTTGACCGTTCGATTATCTAGGAATATTACGGACGACGATTATAATGAAGAAAATGACCAAAGGTACGTGCTTTATTTAATGATAGCGGGAGGAGAGGCGAATATATTATCTCGTGAAATAGCTGCGTATGATGTTAGTGGTTTAAACTTTCGAATTTCGATAACGATGAGGGTTGCTGGACAAGGGCGGATGGAGTTTCGGTATTTTTTTCCATTCTGAAGTCGTTGAAGAAATTGGGAGTTTTGATATTTTGATCGTTGAGCTAGAAATATCGTGATGGAAAAATTATTGAAAGATGAAAATTTAGGAAACTGAATAAAAATTGATCAGAAATTATTGGGAAAAAAGGTTAAAATACCTCTGTAATTTCCGAAACGTCGAAAAAATTAATAAAATGTCATAAAACTTGTTCAAAAATGAGTGAAAATTGTTTCCAGTTCCTTTAAAAACATTGCAAATTTTGTAGAAATGATTGAAATATTACAATAGCACAAAATTTATTCAAAAATGTTTAAAATTCATAAAATTGCCATTAATATAACTATTGAAAAATAGATTAGAATAGAAAAACATTGCTCTACGCCTTAGGTTAGAGGAGCTTCGAGGGAAATGACAAAACCAAAATTTCAATACGATTTTTTTGAAAATTTAGCAAACTGAAAAATGGCCAAGATGAAATCAAATGGTGGATCAAATTGTGTTAAAATGTGTAAAAAAATTTTATACCGCATAAATATGTTCAAAATTTCATACAAAGCATAGAAAATGTTGCAAAATTTGTGAAAAGGTCGTAAATTGTTGAAAATGTTGCAAAAGTTATGAAAAAGGCGTGAAAATCATTGAAAATGTTGAAAAATGTATGAAAGTCGTAAAAAATGCCTGAAACGGTGTGCAAATGTTCTAAATTTCATAAAAATTATTGAAAATGTTGCAAAAGTTGTGAAATAGTCATGAGAACCATTGAAATTGTTGAAAAATGTTGTCAAAATAGGCGAAAATGAGCATGACTGTTCAAAATTTTATTAGTCATCGAAAATGTTGAAAAATTTGTGAAAAAGTTGTAAAAATTGTAAAAGTTCATCAAAATCACTTTAAAATCATTGAAAATTATGCAAAAGTTGTGAAAAAGCCGTAAAAATCATTGAAAATGTCAAAAAAATTTGTGAAAAAGTCGTCATTTTTTACGGCTATTTGTGATTTTGAAGAACTTTTACAGCATAATTAAGACAAGATTCACAATTTTTGCAACATTTTCAATGACTTTTGTGATGTTTTTGTCAATTTTTACACTATTTTCAATGATTTTTATGAAATTTTCAACATTTAACCGCCATTTTAGGCATTTTTCACGAATTTTTCGACATTTTCAAAGATTTTCACGACTTTTTCACGACTTTTGAACCATTTTCAATGATTTCAGTGTGATTTCGAAGAACTTTTAAAATATTTTAAATAATTTTCACTTTTTTACAAATTTTTCAACATTTTTGATGACTTTTATGAAATTTTTGTCAATTTTTACACCATTTTCAACGATTTTTATGAAATGTTGAACATTTAACCGCCATTTTAGCCATTTTTCAAGACATTTTCACGGATTTTTCGACATTTTCAAAGATTTTCACAACTTTTGAAACATTTTCAATGATTTCAATGTTATTTCGAAGAACTTTTACAATATTTTAAATAATTTTCACCTTTTTACAAATTTTTCAACATTTTTGATGACTTTTATGAAATTTTTAACAATTATATAACGTTTTATCCATTTTCACAAATTTTACAACATTTTGAACACTTTTTCCAACTTTTGTAACAGTTTCAATGATTTTTATGAAATTTCGAACATTTATACACCATTCCAGGCATTTTTCACAACATTTTCAATGATTTTCATGTAATTTTGAACAACTTTTACATCATTTTACACAATTTCCACGACTTTTTCACAACTTTTGCAACATTTTTAATGACTTTTATGAAATTTTGAACATTTATACACCGTTCCATCCATTTTTCACAAATTTTTATACATTTTAGAAAATTTTCACAACTTTTACAACATTTTCAATGATATTTAAAAATTTTGAACATTTGCACATTGTTTCAGGCATTTTTCACGACTTTTTCACAAAATTTTCAATGATTTTTACGACTTTTCCTCAACTTTTGCAAAATTTTTAACGAAATAACGATTAGATATTAAATTAATGCTGATTCACGAAAAGATGATTGGAAAACCAACAAAAACGTAGGTATTGGTAATTACGGTGAATTTGCGGTAATTTACGGTAATTTGATGATCAGACCCGTAGGCCGTATTCTCTCGATGAAAAGAATGAACCAATGATGAACAAACCTACAAAAATTAATCAAATGCGAAAAAACTAATCATAGTAATTTCCGGTAATTACGGTAAATTCAAGGTAATTGGCGGTAATCTATAATTTAACGATGAAATTACCGGTAATTTAAACGAAATGAAGATGAGTGAAAGGAAACGAGTGGTAATTCATTTCGGATGATTGAAAATCATTACTGTTAATTGTAGGTAATTACGGTAAATATGGTAACCGATGGTAATTCGTTAAAAATTGTACTTCAACGTAGTAATATCGTTACTAGGAAATTCGATAGCTCAACACGAAACAAATTTCAATTTTTTACATCGATAGCTTTTCATTTTAAAAGAAAACTAAAAGAAATCTCTACCTCAGATTGCTATTTACCTAGAATAATTCGAATAGCTCTACCTACATTTTCTCGAATCATTCCAGGTCGTTTAAATTCAAACCCAATCAACCTTGACATTTAAAACCCAACTCATACATATTCAATTGGAATACTGCACCGTTTGCAATATTCATATCTATAGATATCCACACCTCAATACTTCGCGAAATCACCCAAAACAAGCTAACGAAAACACGTCTCTCTCGTAACTCATCCTCACAAACTACGCCGAGGGAAATCTTCTTCGTCTTGTAATTCGAGCAACCAGATAGTTTCAAACCATTAAAAACCACTTTCTGTATTTTTCAAAGTTAAAGGTGTGGTCAACTCAGTACTTGAGATGCAAGCGCAGGCGTATACCACCGAACGTGTGTAACAGTACAAGATATATATGTATTATTCACAAATGGTAATCACTATGTAATGAAGCGTGTAACAAAAATTATTTATATGAACATCCGATCGCCTGGTAGACGATGGTGCGGCTGAGAAATTTATAATTATATGAGAATGGCGTGGCGCGGCTTGACGATAGTTATTCATTATCGTCTCGTGATCAGATTTATCTTAGAATGAGCGTACGTAAGGTAAACTTTTATACGCTCGCGTCTAAGTATAAAGATGAATTGCGAATACAATAATAATGCGAAGTAGCCGAAGAGATACAAAAGAAGTATGCAAATTTCCTGTATTCGTATAACCGGTTTACTTTGGTGTTTTTTTTCATCGATATAAATCTTATGTACATAGGCAAATTTTATTCGCTGTTTAATTGAGATATCCGAATTATATAGTAGGTATGTATGAGGCTTTTTGAGTCTCGGACCAGGTGGCAAATGACGCTGAAGGTTTTATTTTATGTCGTTTTTAGCTCGGTCGGAGGTACGAGTATTTTTCACGTGAGTTGTATTATTTCATTATATCAACGAATTTATTTCTCGAAAAATAAAATACCTACTCGTAGATTTTGAACCAGTAGTCTAAGAGGTTAGCATGAAAAAAGAAGGATATACTTATTTTTTTGAACATGAGCTAAGATGTGAGTTCTTTTCTAGTATGAACCAAAAGAAAATTCTGGAGAAGAGGGTCATCAAAAATTGCCTTTAGGGTGCGAGCAAGAGGAGATTTTAGGAGAAATAGGGGCAAGATTGGTATCATTTCTATATAATTCGACCCTTCTGTACTCAAATACATCATTACTTTTCCGATTTTAAGTACAGAATTAGCGCAATCATGAAATTTGTGTCGCAGAAAATGATCAATTTTTGTAAAAACAGGGGTAAAATCACAATTTTTCATTTTTTGAGCCTTGTAAGGGAGACGAATTGAGTCAAAAAACATGTCTTCATTATAATTCGAACTTTTTGAACCTGAATTCTAAGTTAGTTTCCCGATAGGAAGTAGAAAATTCTCGCAATTGCCCAATTTGCTAACCCGTATACAGGGTGTCCAGCTGGATTTCTTTTTAGAAATCCATGATCATTTTTACATTTTATGTAAATACAAATTCCCCCTACCTCGAATTTTTTTTATTTTTTTGTTCAGAGTAACATCTTCATTACAGTGTGTCTAATCAGAGACTAAACAATTGAGAGGGGGACACCTCCCACCCCCCAGTTCAAAATCCATCAAAAGGTCGGAAAATTTTGTCCTTTCTGTGAGATATTGCCGAAAATTTTTTAAAATTGATCAAATATGAAAAAACTTGTAAAATTATAAAAATTTGTTGAACTGTTTCTGAAAAATTTTCCGAATATTTTGTGTTTCCAAAAAACCTGCCTTGAAAAATCGATGTTTTTTTAAAATTTTTCTTCTTCTTAAACCATTTTTTCATTTACCCTACCTGGAAGAATTCTCGATTTTATTTTTATTTCAAAATGCTTTTCATCTACATATTTTCAATCGTTTTTTTTCATCTGTCATTTTTTTATATTTTTGAATGTTTGAAAATTGGTTTCTGAACGAAAGGGCGTAGCCGGGTTTATAGGGGTGATTTGGCCCTGAGCACTGAATTTTAAATTATCTAGTGGAAGTTGTTCCTTATGGTCTAAAATCCCCGTGACAACATTTTTAGCTCGATATCTCCTCAACTGTAACCCCTTCTGCGGGGGTTAAAAGTGGATTTCCGTTAAAAATTTCGATTTTTGGCAATTTCAACCGAATTTTTTCAAACTTGCAAGGGTGGTAGATAGTATCAAGGGTGATTTTTGGAATTTTCTGAAAAAAATTTCGAGCACTTTTTCAAGGTCAAATGGACATTTTAAATTTTTAAGGGCAATTTTGGTAACTCCTTTCATAGGTGCAATTCTTAAAAAAAATAAATATTGTGTACTTAGTCTAGATGTACCATCCCTCATTTTTGTAGAACTTGGTATCGTGGTGCGGCATCTTCAAAAATGCAAAAAAGTTCGGGCAACAAGAAACTTTCATAATTTTTTTATTTCTTTAAATTCTTTCCAAATCATGTTTTTTTACACATCTTTTCCTCGCAAGAAACGCATCTTCTAAAAAAAAAAGAAACGAATCAACAAACGAGTTATTGCTCTGGTTTCCTTTTCACCTAGTACACCATTTAATTGATCTGACTACAAATCCTACGCATTTTCGGTATCTGTCTTCAATCCTCTGCAATATATTTACGTGTACATAACATAGGTACATGTGCTAGTACACCGGAGATGCAACGACGACCCTCTATAACATACATATTGCTGATTCTTCGTCTCGTTCCACTTTCCCAGCCGACGTTATTATTATTGCATAAGCTCGTATAAGTCGTATTACAAAGGTATCTCATTCGTATCATCGAGCAAGATTATAATAACAACGTGCATAAACATGTTTACGTTTCTTTGTGATCACTACACATGCACACAAAACGTACGTATTCCGAACACATGGGCATGGAGAAAGAGACGGCCAAGTTCAAGTCTTGGCGTCGGTTAACACCTACACTCATCTTGGGACAACCGGAACGTCGTGTTCTGCACCCTGCGCGGCCGTCTTCGCTTCGAATAATGAATTGTAGTTTTTTAAATTAACGCTTCGTAGAAATATTTTGATTGATTGCTCGAACCGATGATGAGTTTCTAATCGCGCTCGCGCCTGTGTCAGCGCAAATAGGCACATCGCACGTATGGCACTTTAGCTTACTCGGTACTTGGCTCCACTCTTAATCTAATTGGTAATCGAATTAGATAATCGAGACTAGCGTAGCATCGTTTTAGGACAATGTACTCGTATAGTATAGACACGATGACGTAAAAATTGGTAAAGTGATTGCTTGATTATAGGTGAAGGTGGATTTATGTGCTGGAAATATGGGTGTAAGTGTGGCGTATAATATTGTTAACAATATACCTACCTATATTTATACGGTTATTATTGAGGAATGCGTTCATAGTTTATGTCAATAGATGGATGAAGTAGATGCACGTTGCATATGAATCATAAGGAGAAAATGAGGTGCTAAGTGTACGTTTTGTAAGGCCAAGAAGCAAAGTCAAGGGCGAGACGAAGGTGGGACCAGATTTTTATAAATGGAAGCGAGAAGCCTGTGCATGTCATTTATACTTATCGCAATTGACAGATTAACTTCATTTTTTCTCAAAAGGTATAAAATAATAATACAGGGTGTTCCGGTAGTAGTGCACCGCCTTCAAACCTGAGATGCAGCTACCCGAACTACATAAGTGTATGCATGTTTGCTAAACGCAGGATTTTACGAGAGTAAGTAGTGTAAATATGATGGAAATTGCTGAATTAACTAAAAATTGTCAAAAGATTCCAAAATTCAAATAAGAATCATTGAACATGTTACAAAAATTGGGGAAAAAATCGTAACAATCATTGAAAATGTTGAAAAATATGTGAAAAAGTCGTGAAAAATTTCTGAAACTTTGTATAACTGTCCTAAATTTCATGAAAAAATTATTCAAAATACCCCAAAGTTGTAAAAAATACCTAAAATATAACAAAAGTTATTTAAAATTCCATGAAACATTGAAAATGATGAAAAAATCGTAAAAACGTTTGAAACTGTATAAAAATTGTTCACAATTTCATAAAAGTTGATGAAAATGTTTCGAAAGTCGTGAAAATCATTGGAAAATTTTTCAAAAAAGGCCTAAAACGGTGTATGCATGTTCAAAATTTCATAAAAATCAATGAAAATGCGAGAAAAGTTGTGAAAAAGTCGTGAAAAATGCGTAAAATGTTGTAAAAATTTTACAAAATGTCATAAGAACAAGTGAAAATGTCGAAAAATTAATGAAAAAGTCGTGAAAAATGTTTATAACGGTGTATAAATGTACGAAAATTCATAAAAATCATCGAAAATGATGTAAAAATTGTCAAAAACATTATAAAAATCATGGACAATGTTGAAAAATTTGTGAAAGTCGTGAAAAATGCTTAAAACTCTGTATAAATGTTCAAAATTTCATAAAAATCATTGAAAATGTTGCAAAAGTCGTGAAAAAGTCGGGAAAATCATTGAAAACTATGTGAAAAAGTTTTCAAAAAAGGCCTAGAACGGTGCATACATGTTCAAAATTTCATAAAAAATCAATAAAGGGAAAAGCTGTAAAAAAGTCGTGAAAAGTGTCTAAAACGTTGTAAAAGTTGTTCAAAATGTCATACGAATCAGTGAAAATGCCGAAAAATTTTTGAAAAAGTCGTGAAAAATGTTGAATATATCATAATTTTTATGAATTTTTGGAGTTTTCACAACACCTCAGAAATTTTTGATGATTTTTTTTCAGAACTTTGCAACGTTTTCAACGATTTTTATGAAATTTTGGGCAATTTTTACATCGTTTTAAACATTTTTCACAACTTTTTCAACATTTTCAATGATTTTCATGAAAATTTAAACAACTTTTACGACATTTCAGACAATTTTCGAGACTTTATGAACTTCTGCAACATTTTCAATGATTTTTATGAAATTTAAAAAAATGTTATCAACATGGCATTTTTCACATTTTCACATATTTTTCAACATTTTCAATGATTCTACGGAATTTTGAACAACTTTTACAACATTTCAGACAACTTTTGTAACATTTTCAGTGATTTTTATGAAATTTTGAACAACTTTAACAACAGTCCAGGCAGTTTTCACGGCTTTTGAACAACTTTTACAACATTTCAGACAATTTTCGAGACTTTTTATGAACTTCTGCAACATTTTCAATTATTTTTATGAAGTTTCGAAAAATTTTATCAACATTTCAGGTAATTGTCACAACTTTCTAAAGATTTTTGCAACATTTTCAATAATTTGTATTAAATTTTTGACAATTTTCACGACCTTTAAAAATTTTTTGACTTATTTTTCACAATTTTAGCAACATTACAGACAATTTTCACGAATTTCAGTGATTTTTATGAAATTTTGAACTTTTATATACCGTTTTACGCGTTTTTCACGACTCTCTCACAACTTTGGTAACATTTTCAGCGATTTTTGTATACTTTTGAACGTTTGTACGCTGTTTTAGACATTTTTCACAACTTTATCGCAACTTTTGCAACATTTTCAGTGCGTTTTTAGAAATTTCCAACATCTATATGCTTTTTCCATATTTTTCACGACTTTTTCACCAATTTTTCAGCATTTTCAACGATTTTTATGGACTTTTGAAAATTAATATACACAGGTTTATCCATTTTTCACAGTTTTTTCAACATTTTAGAAAATTTTCACAACTTTTGCAACATTTTCTATGATGTTCATAAAATTTTGATCATTTACATATTTTTCCAAACATTTTTCACGACTTTTTCTCAAATTTTTCAAATTTTTCAATAATTTTTATGAAAATTCTTGATAATTGTTACAACGTTTTTAACATTTTTAACTACATTTTCAATGATTTTTATGGAATTTTCGATCATCTTTTCAACATTTTATTCATGTTTGCCGACTTCTTTGCTTTTTTGGGATATCCAGCCAATTAAAAAAATTCCGCGTGATTTTAATGAAACCGTTTATTTTTTCAGTAAATTGAAAATGATCCTCATTTGAAACATTTTAATCGATCAAACGAATAATTGAAACCTCGATTCAGCACACTTTCAAACGATTCATCCCTCGACGAGGTAAATATTTTCCCACGAGTTCATGACCATTCATGAAAAGGTACAATATCTACAACCAATAAACACCCCAACAACGAAAACAAAAAGCTGGTTGTTGCAAAAGGCGGAAATTAGACGATTACCTCATTGTGAACTTTTTTCTCAACTATCCCTATTGGCATGTCGTGTAGGGAGCTGCAGAAGAACTTCGATTGTTGACAAAGAAAATTATTCAGATAGACGACCCCCCCCCCCCCCAATAAGACATATCCATGCCAAAATGGCAGAGCAGAAAGCAACAGTCCACCATAAAAATTTTAGCCCAAATTTTAATCACAATAAATTAAAAAAACATAACAATTGACCCTCGACTACACGATTCCTCATAAATTAGAACATCTGCTTTCTCGAAACATATTTAACAAGCACTTATCGCCATTAAAATCACCTAATCGATATAAAAACATCGATATCCCATTAAAATCACAAATCTCAGCAGACACCATATTTCCAAATACAACTACACACGCTTATACAAACATCTACAATTCTACGCACTCGAGAAAGGAACATCTAAATCATCATAACACTTATTAATTCGTAGAATATTCATCGCGCAGAACCACTAAAACAATCACTCCATTTCGTTCGGTTCAAGTCACGAATCCAATTTCAAATCGGTCATCGTTGCGTCAAAATGACACCGGCCACTTTGAACGTACCATCTCTCATCATCGCAACATATTAAAAGAAGTATGAAAAAAATCACGTATACCTTGTTCCAATACTCGACTCGACTCAAAAACAAACCTTTTTTTCTCTTCCCATAATACTTACATATTACATGCATATTTCATTCACACACCACACGTCGAACTTTAACCTGGCCGAGCAGCGTAGCTCATTGGAAAAATGCATCTTTTTTTGCTTCCTAATCCTAAATCTCATACAAAGATATAAATTCAAACCACTATCGCGTGCTGCTCACCAAACTCTCTTATACGGGTCTCAAGGCGATTAAGCGCATCTCTCGTATAAACGGTAACTAAACAATACCCACCACCTAGGTACACGTGGATTTAGTTTAGAGAGAGAGAGCATTAAAAAAGGCAGCCAATTACACCCACGAGAGTACTTGTGCAATGAAATCGACTGTATAATGATTCATCTTCTTATGCTCGAGCTGCATTTATGGGTATACCTTGGCCTCAGCATGTATTGTTATTATTTTACATAGTACTCGTATACATTCAACACAATCTTCGACCAACCAACGCATAAAACAACACACATGCCACTCTCTGTATGCAGTATGCACACACTATAGCGCAGCATCGTGTAAATCTCATTTAATCGTACCTAGGTACGGTCAGGGGCGCCCCTTTTATACGAAAATTTCGAAATTTTGAATAATGACACGAGGCGACATCGGCGGCGCCTACCGTCGTGTCACCTTTTCGCCGCCGTGTACCGCACGAAAAAAAAGAAAGAAACTCCACCTAGAATTGGTCGTTGTCGTAGAGTTGTATACGATTTCGATGTAATTAATTTCACAGTCGAGGTGTTTTTTTTTCATTTTGGTCGCCATACGCGTATAATATACTACGAAAGAGAGGCTTTGAAGTTCACCAAAATGGAGACCGATGTACGAACGAGTGGGAGGATACCGTGGTATTGTATTCTTTAGAAGTGAAACTAGATTACACGTACGGGCTAAATGCGTGGCATTCGTCCAAGATAATATCTCCGATATGTAAACTAGTGCAGAAGAAATAGAGGTTAGGATACAGGTAGCATGGACCAGGGCAGGAAGTGGACGCCTTCCGATAAACGACGAGTTATAGTCATTGGCCCAAGTATCGAGTGTACAATTCGCTATGGTTTTGTTCGCGAACATTTTTCCACCATATTATAATCTTCTAGTGTACGAGTATAAGTGACATAAGTATTAATCGATTTCTCTGCCTACACGAGTTCAAGCATCGTAAATGAATTTTTCCAAAAAAAAGGTAACTCGAGTGACCATCTTTCATTTAAAAAATAACTAAAAAGTAACTATACCAATTTTCATGATTTTTGACATGGATATGTTTCACTGAAGGGGAAGAGGTCGAGGAAAATTTTTGAAATATGTTTTGATGTCGCGAAATTTTGTGACCTAAGATGCCTTTTTGGACTAAAAAATCATTAAAATTGTTGAAATTGGCCAAAATTTCATAAAAATAAGCGCCAAGGCTGTTGAAATTTTTAATAATCCAAGAAAATTATTTAAAATGAGGAAAAAATTATTCAAGGCAACAAATCATGAAAAATGTGTTAAAATTTTCATTTGAAATTAGAAAAAATTGATCCGATCAATTCTATTGTCGTGAAATGTTCAAAAGTCAAATTTTGAAACAATCTAAATTTTTCCAAGCTCAAAAGTCTACTGAAACTTGATAAAATTTTTCAAAATCGAAAAAGGGATCATTTCTGAAATTTCCCTGATCCAAAAAATCGTTTGAAATCTGAAAAATTTTTCAAGTCCAGAAAGTCTAAAATGGTCTGACAAAATGTCTGAAAGTTGGCGTGATCTCTAAAAATTTTTCTAGTTCAAAAAGTCTGAAGTTTTTTTTCAAACAAAATGTCTAAAAATCAGCATGATCTCTGAAATTTTCCAAGTTCAAAAAGTCAGAAAAAGTCTGACAATTTTTCTGTCCAAAGAACTCTGACAAAATGACTTTGGAGTTTTTTAAAAATCGAATGAAATCCATCCATCCATATATATAAAATCTACGACGAGTCTGTCCGTCCGTAACGCTGACATTTCATGTGACTTTTAGACATTTTGTCAGACTTCCTGTTGATGGTATTTTTAAAAAAGCCTAAAATGACTTTTAAACGTTTTGCCTGCAGACTTCATGAAACTTATAAAAATTTTGAATA
>FIZU01030060.1:0-14866 GCA_900064475.1 Pseudococcus longispinus
AAAAAATTTTTCAAGTTCAAAAAGTCAATGAAAAAAATCTGAAAAATTTTCCAAGTCCAAAAAAGTCTGACATTCGTGGACAAAAAATTTGGACAGAATATTTGGACAAAAAAAAAATTTGGACAGAATATTTGGACACTTTTTTAGGATTGACCCCAGCCATTAGACATATCCATGTCAATACTAACACAGATCACCTGAAATAACCCCCAACTGATCTTTTACTCACAAATCATTCATCAACCAACTCATCAAAATCTCTCATCCTCGTTGCCATAAAAAAATAACCCAAAACTTCGCCCTTTCACCCAAAACCTCCATCTCAACACTACAAAAGCATCCGCAAAAAAAACCTCCATCCTATTCTCCACCCGTAAAAAAAACCTACCAAGAGGTTAAACATATTCAAGGCACATTCTGGCCGCATCGACTCACCCCTTTCATCACCACCACCACCGCCCAAAAAAAAACTCCACCATCTTCACCTCTCCAAGTCGTCGATTGGCGCACCATATAAAAAAGAGCCGGCTTGTTTCGCAGAATTAAAATTTCATTCGGATGCATTAATCGGAAATAAAAAAAAAAGCCACGCCAAGAGACTTATTTTCTTGTTTGTGTGTAGCTGGCTGGCTAGGTAATTTCACAGCGGAGAAAATTTCTAAAGGTTTTCCTTTCACGTTTTTCCGTTTACGGCCATGTAATAGACCTATAATTACGTTTTCTTTTTATCGTTTCGCCGTCGCGTCGTCGCCCCCACACCTCAGGCCACCTTTTAAACTGCACGCCACGCCGAGAGGCTGGTTCGTTTTTCGAATTTTTTATTAAAATCGGCATGTCTGTCGCGACACCTCCCCCCCCCCCACCCAGCTCGATGCTCGAACTGGCGTTTAATTTTTACACAAAGTAAATTTCTACGAGACGCGACGCGACAAATTGAAGGCGAAAAAAAGCTCGCCCGGATTCGATTCGGCAAACTTTTTTTTTCCAACTTGACTCCTCCAAAGGCATAAACTAATTAAAAATATCGCCGACAAGCTAAAAATTAAACCAAAGAAAAATATGCGTTCAACGAATTATAAAAAGCTGGAAAGTTGTAGATTACGAAGTTTTGTTGACGCGTCCCCATCCCTTCTTCTTCATCGTTGCTCTCTGTTTCTTTATCTGGTATGTGCGTCTCTCTCTCTTGCTCTTTCTCTCTGTACCCTTTAACCTCAAATATTTGTTAACTCGACCTCTTCGCCAGGTTAATGAAATAATAAAAGTTGACCGCGCGTCCGTCTCCGTCTCTCTTAGCTCTTCGCTCCGGCCTCGTTATAGTGTAATGTACAAGTTATATGATGTATACGCCGAGCAGAAATGAAAGTTCAACCGATGTATACACATAACCATCCTCATATACCTAACCTACATATAAGAACACATGGTCGAAAAGCCCCGTATACGTCGTACGTGTACATATACAGAGGCCATTGTATAAGCTTCGGCTTTTATAACCTACAACGAGCAGACAAGACGGCGAGAGCACTCGGCAAGAGGATGGGGGAAGGGTTAAAGCAGCAACCAAGTAGAGAAAATGTGCATGATTGATGATAGCACACGTCTTCCTTCTGCAACGTTACAAACAATCCTTTCGTCACTCTTTCACATTACCCTCGCTATCTCTATCTATCTATCTAAATGCGCGCGCGCGGGGGTGCGCGGAGTCTCCGGCGGCACCGCTGAAACGCAGCTGTATTTTAAATGGAATAGCCCCCGAGGCTGCTTTCCGTACTACAAAGATTTTACTACACTGCTCTATACACTACGGTAATTTACGCGTGTTTCCCTTCGACTGCGTGCCTCGTCTGTATTGTGTATACTTACATATACCGTGCCCCCCACCTTTTACCCTTTTTTGCTTCATCACTTTCCATCAATTTCGAGTAAAATTTCGGCGTTGCGTTGGACGAACGCTAGATTAGATTAAACTTCTCGCGTTTCTGTATTCTTTTCCTTCATTCGTTGTCGATTCAGTGACAACATGGACATCTTACAGCTATCAATTTACTTTAGTGTGAGCGGTTAGCATAAAAAAAAGCGAGGTGTACTTCTTTTTTTGAGCACGAGCTGACATGTGGGGTTTCTTTCGATATGAGCTAAAAAAAAATTTGGTAAAGGAGCCATCGAAAATTGCAATTAGGGGGCAAGCAGGAGGGGGCTTTAAGAGTAAAAATAGTCTTATTTCTACACATAAAGAAGTAGGGGTATGTTTGCTTCCATTTCCACATAATTCCACCCTTATGAACTCGAATCCGTCATTATTTTTCAGATTAAAAGTACAGAAGTGGCACAATCGTAAAATTTGAGTCACAGAAAATTATTAATTTCAACATAGGGTATCTTTCGCGATGACCAAACCTGTAAAAAACGACAAGAAATTTTCGTCACGCTGATTTTTAGACATTTTTCATACTTTTTTGGACTTGGAAAAATTTTCAGACTTTCGCTGACTTTTCGGACTTGGAAAATTTCAGAGATAACGTTAACTTTAAAACATTTTGTCAGACAAACAATTCCAAGAATTTTTGAACTAGGAAAATTTTAGAAATTAGGGAAATTTTCGACATTTTGTTAGGTAGACTTCTCGGAATAGGAAAATTTCATAGATCACGCTTACTTTCAGAAATGTTGTCAAACTTTTTTTAGTATTTCAGCTTGATGAAATTGAAAAATTTAAAGAAAAGTTCAAATCAGAATATTTCCACAGACAGCTTTTTACCAAACGTTGACTTTTAGACATTTTGTCAGACTTTTTCACAAATTTTTCAACATTTTCAATGATTTTTATGAAATTTTGAAATTTTACAACATTCAAGATAATTTTCTTGACTTTTTAACAAGTTTTTCTAGACTTTCAATGATTTCTATAAAACTTTGAACAAATTTTACAACATTTCAGACATTTTTTTACAACTTTTGCAACATTTTCAATGATTTGTTGACAACATTTACACAATTCCAAGCATTCTTCACGTATTTATCACAAAATTTACAAATATTTTAGAAAATTTCCATGACTTTTTCACCACTTTTCAAACATTTCCTATGATTTTTTTTGATATTTCAAACGATTTTCACACCGTTTCAGGCATTTTTACAACTTGTTCTAGTTTTTTTTTTCACAAATGTTTCAACAATTTCAAGAATTTTTCACGTCTTTATCACAAAATTTCCAAAATTTTAGAAAATTTTCACGACTTTTTCGCGACTTTTCAAACATTTTCTATGATTTTTATAAAATTCAGAACAATTTTCACAACTTTTCAGACATTTTTCACGATTTTTTAAAATATTTTCAATGGGTTTATGAATTTTTGACAATTTTTACACCATTTTAAGCATTTTTCACGACTTTTTTCTTAAATTTTACAACATTTTCATGGTTTTTTAGAAATTTTGAACAATTTTTACAACGTTTTTGATAATTTTTACGACTTTTACACTACTTTGGCAACAAAATGTATAGTACACCGTTTCAGGCATTTTCACGACTTTTTACAAATTTTTCAACATTCTAAAGGATTTTTATGAAATTTTGAACAACTTTTACAACATTTTACACTATTTAAACAATTTTTCACGTATTTACCACAAAATTTCCAAAATTTTAGAAAATTTTTACGAATTTTCAAACATTTTCTATGATTTTTATGAAATTTTGAACAATTTTTACAACTTTTCAGACATTTTCACGACTTTTTTAATATTTTCAATGGTTTTATGAATTTTTGACAATTTTTACACCATTTCAAGCATTTTTCACGTCTTTTTCACGTCTTTTTCACACATTTTTCAACATTTTCAATTAATTTTTTGAAATTTTAAACGATTTCCACGTCGCTTCAGGCATCTTCACAACTTGTTCACGTTTTTTTTCACAAATGTTTCAACATTTTTAGTGATTTTCATGAATTTTTAGACAACTTTTGCATTTTTCACGTCTTCATCACAAAATTTTGGAAAATTTTAGAGAACTTTCACAACATTTCAAACATTTTCTATGATTTTTATGAAATTTTGAACAATTTTCACAACTTTTCAGACATTTTTCACGATTTTTTTAATATTTTCAATGAGTTTATGAATTTTTGATAACTTTAACACAATTTCAAGCATTCTTCGCGACCTTTTCCTCAAATTTTACAACATTTTCAGTGATTTTTTTGAAATTTTGAACAATTTTTACAACCTTTTTGACAATTTTAGCGACTTTTACACAACTTTGGCAACATTGTCAATGATTTCTATGAAATTTTGAAAATTTATACACTGTTTCAGGCATTTTCACGACTTTTTACAAATTTTTCAACATTTTTAATGATTTTTATAGAATTTTGAACAACTTTTACAACATTTTAGACAATTTTCACGAATTTTTCACAACTTTTGTAGCATTTCAAAAAATCTTCAAGACCTTTTTAACAAGTTTTGCAAAATTTTCAATCATTTCTACACGTATGAAATTTTGAAGAATTTTCACACTGTTTCTGACATTTTTCACGACTTTTGCACAACCTTTACAACATTTTCAATAATTTTTATGGAATTTTGAACAATTTTCACCACATTAAAAAAAAATTGAGATTGGCAATTTTGAAGTCTCAGCGATCTCCCCCCTCCCCTCTAAAAACGGATCTCTAAATCCATCACTGCCCTTATACCTTTCACCGATTGGGGTATTCAGACCTCCTTTTATCCTAATTCGTACCTTCTGAACTCAAATTCGAAGTCCCTCCTTAACTCGCACAATCGCATAATTTGTTAAATTTTCATCAAAATTCATGCGTTCTGAGAGCAATGGCTTCTCGGCGCTGCGGAATAGAAAATAATTGCAGAACAAAAAATGTGAATTTTTATTACGCTACAACTTTTGTTCTAAGTCATTTATCGTATAAATTTGTTTGGGGACACAAGTTTTGAACAAAAGTTGTAGAACATTGCAAATCAGCCATTTTTTTATTTTATAAGAAAGAACTGTTTTTCCAAAAAAACAAAAAATTCTGGCAATTAAAGCACAAACCTACTTACTACCGGGAAACTCACCGAATTATATGGAAATTATACCAAACCCACACCTACACCTTTATGTGCAGAAATAGGAGTGTTTTCACTCCTCAAAACCCCTTCTGCTCACCCCCCGGGCAACTTTTGATGGCCACTCTTCCCCAAAATTTTCATTTGGTTCAAAGCAAGATACTTTTAGTTAAAAAAAAGAACATCCGGGATAAGAATACGAAAAAGTTGCAATATTCGCAGCTTCGTCGTTTCCAACACCTCACCCAGCAACTACTTGGAATAAGAAACGAATTCTCATTCGTGCATCGCTACCAGTACTAAATTCAGCCCGGCTAACTTACGTGCACGACTGCTGACGTCGCTATAAATATTCATAAATTCATTAAGCCCTCGCTGTCTTTAATATTTCACCTTTTAATCGTTCGTAAATTCGCTTTTCCATGGAATCAAAACACGCCGGTACCTATCCCTATATACTCAGCACTGGTACACATCGAAATCCAACACGGTTACACGAGATGGTAAGTTATACGCGCTATCGCGCTACCTACTATCATAAATTCATATTAGTATGCAGATGAATCAACACCAATATGAAGCTGGTTGCCCTTTATAAGCTTGCGAAGGCGATAGAGAGAGATTTCCGCGGTTCAGCAACTTATAGTATACGACACGAGTGTACATTTGGTAGCCGTTGCTAATCACCGCAGGAGCGATATTATCGTCTTTGGTGGCAGTTGGGTTGCAGATATGGAGTGTTTGTGAAGTTTAAGAGTGGATTTGGTCACCTCTTTGAATTATTGCAGGCGTAGATGAACGTCTATGACGGGGTTGTAGATCGATATTTATATGAAAAAAAAGTGACCGCTATTTTCATACTACCCATGAAACTATTAAACATAGGATATGCTTTTGCTCATTGAATTTTTCAAGTTCATAAATTCGTGATGTTTAAAATTTTCTTGAAATTTTCCAATTCCAAAAAGTCATTTGAATTCTGGAAAATTTAAAGTTATCGCAACGTATTTTCAAAAGTGAATTTCGTAATGGAATTTTTTTTGAAAAATTGTCAGTAGAAATCTGAAAATTTTTCCAAGTCTAAAAATTCATTTGAGTTCTTAAAAATTCTCCAAGTCCAAAAAAATCCAACAAAATGTCTGAAATTCAGCATAATATCTGAAATTTTCCAAATCCAAGAAATCTTCCTGACAAAATATTGGAAAGTTACCCCGATTTCTGAAATTTTTCAAGTTCAAAAAGATTAAATTATTTGTCTGACAAAATGTCTTAATGCACAAAAATCTAGACTTCTTCTATGTTCAGAAAGTGTTGCCCAAATGAGGCAAAACATTTCCATTTGAGTGATTTCAGAACCCCATTTCGCTCCCGAAAATTGAGCTGAGAGAGTAATCATCAATTGGACTATTTAAGACCCTCCCCCATACCAAATTAACCAAAAAATACCCCTTTGTAAAAGTTTTTTCTCCGCTGAATATTTATTTTTGCGAGAAAATCCAGCTGATTTGAGAAAAATGCACGAAACATCGTAGATTTGGCTTTCACGGACGTTTTTAGGTGATTTCAAATTTCGAAAATCACCCGAATTGTCGACTAGTCTATCGAAAAATCTAGCTATACTGCTTTTCTAGCTTTACCCAAAATCTCAAGATCCTTTCCCTTTCTAAAAATTACTCAACTTTACCCTAAAATCTAAAAAAAATTAGTTTCCAAGTCTCTAGCCAAAAGGCTGTTCATGGGCTGGTTTGAAAAAAAATTCGAAAAAATGAGAAGTGTTAAGACTTAGACAAGAACAGGAATTTCGTAATATTTTTAGGTTCAATAGGAGTTGAGACACCATATTAAAGCAATCGTGTTATCATTACCTGGATTCTTTTGCATAAATTTTTCTTTCCATTCAGTAATCTACCAGTAAGTAAGCATATCATTCCCAAATTGTACTCACCTGAAAACAAAAGAAAATTACATGTAAATAATTGAATAAGTAGGTACTAGGTACAGACAAATTTTTGATTGGATCGATAATTTAGCATTTAATTACGAGCAAGGGAAACCTGGCGTAATTACTGACGGGTGATTAAACATTTATTCAGTAATTACAAGTAGCAATTTACAGTAAATATTCGGGAAACCCTTGGTAAATTCAATGGATTTAAACCAATTTTAGATAATTACGTAATTATGACTGCAATTACTTGATAATCGCAGTATAATTTCTGTGAAATTAATGATGATCGAATATACGTAATTTACCGTGATTACCAGGTAATCGATAGCGATTTCATGGAAATTCTACGTAATTACCAGTAGCTCATCATTAGCATTTAGTAATAAAGGATAGGTAATTCACTGTAAATATCCAATAATGATTGGTAATTCAAATGAATTTTGCCAAATTACAGTCCATTCATAACGATAATTCGCCAGTTTTCGGTAATCTTATTCAAACTACTGGTAATAATAGATAATTTAACGTAATAAATTGGTAATCATCGGTAATTTACCGTAATCAATGGGTAATCATCGGTAATTTACCGTAACCAATCGACAATCATCAGTAATTTACCGTAACCAATCGGCAATCATCGGTAATTAACCATAATCAATCGGTAATCATCGGTAATTTACCGTAATCAGTGCGTAATCATCGGTAATTTACTGCAATCAATTGGTAATCATTGGTAATTCACCGTAATCAATGTGTAATCATCGGTAATTTACCATAGCCAATCGGTAATTTACCGTAACAATTGGTAATTTACCGTAACCAATCGGCAATCATCAGTAATTTACCGTAATCAATGGACAATCATCAGTAATTTACCGTAATCAATCGACAATCATCGGTAATTAACCGTAATCAATTGGTAATCATTGGTAATTCACCATAATCAATGTGTAATCATCGGTAATTTACCTTAGCTAATCGGTAATTTACCGTAACAATTGGTAATTTACTGTAACAATCGGTAATTTACTGTAACAATCGGTAATTTACCGTAACAATTGGTAATTTACCGTAACCAATCGACAATCATTAGTAATTTACCGTAATCAATCGACAATCATCGGTAATTAACCGTAATCAATCGATAGTCATCGGTAATTTACCGTAATCAATCGGCAATCATCGGTAATTAACCATAATCAATCGGTAATCATCGGTAATTTACCGTAATCAGTGCGTAATCATCGGTAATTTACTGCAATCAATTGGTAATCATTGGTAATTCACCGTAATCAATGTGTAATCATCGGTAATTTACCATAGCCAATCGGTAATTTACCGTAACAATTGGTAATTTACCGTAACCAAAATAATACATGGTAATCGTGGATAATTTACCGTAAATACTTGGTAATTGTGGATAATTTACTGTAAATACATGGTAATTGTGGATAATTTACCGTAAATACAAGGTAATTGTGGGCAATTTACCGTAATTGCGGGTAATTTACCGTAAATATTCGGTAATTATGGGTAATTTTCCGTGAATGTTCGGTAAAAATAGATAATTCAAAGTAATTATTTATTTTTAGAAGATAATTTATGATAATGATTTGATAACAGAAGTAATTTACAGCACCTTCCTCATCAATGAACGTAATCGAATCGAGAAACTTCTATTTTTTTCAACTCAATTCATATACCTACCCAATATTTTCTAAAACCAAAAATACTCAATTTTTGAAAAAGAGCAAAAGGAAATCAAAATTCTTCGATTTTGTTGAAATTGCAATATACGCGCGGCAGATCGACTTGAAACAAGCCCAGACATTATTTTTAGGTCCCCGGGTCATCTTGAAGGGGTTGTGGGTCCTCAAAATGGCGTCATTCGAGTATTTCAAAAGAAAATTGGAAAAAATGGAAAAAATTAACGAAATTGGTCCAAATGTTCATGGTATATATGGGTGTCATGAATAATATATTACAAGAAAAAGAAATTTCGACCAGAAATTACCCAATTAAGCGGGGGAGGGGAGGGGAGGGGGAATAGGCCAAAATCGTTTTTTTTTTTACATTTTTGAAGACGACGCACCGCCATATTATGTTCTTCAAAAATATGAAGTTGTACATCTAGACTATGGTATTCAATATTTTTTTTTCATAACTGCATCTCTGAAAGGGTTTACCAAAATGGTGGTTAGAAAGCTTAAAATTTCCATTCGACCTTGGAAAAGTGCTCGAAATTTTTTTCAAAAATTCCATAAATTACCCTTGATACGGTCTACTATTCCTGCAAGTTTGAAAAAATTCGGTTGAAAACTGTCAAAAATAAAAATTTTAACGAAACTCCTTATTTAACCCCTCCAGAAGGGGCTAGGGTTGAAATATCGAGCTAAAAATTTCCTCACGAAGATTTTAAACCATAAGGACCAACTTCCACTGGATAATTTAAAATTCGGTCTTCAAGGCCAAATTCCCCTATAAACCCGACCATGCCTTTTACAAGCACGAGTACGAGTATATTCAGCTCAGTAAATGATGCTAAAGTTTCAACATAGCTTCGTTTCTCTTTCAAGGATAAACTTTAGATCCCCTTTCCAAAACCACCTTCAGATCTTCTCATCAATCCAAATTCTTCCAAAAAAATTCCATCCTCTGGCTTCGAATAACTCCTCACATAACGCAACTTTCATTCCAAAACGCTCGCTCATCTTCAACAACTTCGTTAAGTTGCTCCACTTCGTACAAAACCCACGTCTCGTCGCCATATTCATTACACAAATCAAACAGCTCGAAACAAGGGGACGAGTACTCGCACTCGTATACTCTAAAAAAAAAACGCGGCGAGAAAAAAGCTGGAAAATCCTTTCGTATACTCGTTTTTCCCTCACTCTGCAACCAAAACATAACACAATTGTGCGCGAAATTTCCATCATTCGAAACAACCGTATACTTACTCGACGTAGCTATATTACACGCGTATAAAACTTATGGCGCTGCACAACATGCGAAAATATTTCGACGTTTGTTTTTTTTCACTCCCTTTGAAGTGAGTGAGTTCTGGAATAGGCGGGAGTTTTTAATTACAACTTTTACAAGAGTACTTATACCGTTGTATTATAAAGCTTTCTACGCCTCTGCTGCTAATCAACCATTTAGCGAGCGAGAAAGTACACAAATACGACGACTTTTAACATTATATCATGGAACAAAACATCGAATACGAGGATGAGGAAAAAAGGCACGGGGAAAACGCGTACCAGAGATTGACACGATTTCGCCTTATCGTTTTGATGAATAAAAAAATAGCTCGTTATTTTGACGCAATTGTTACACGTAGGGGTTTAATTCTCTATTCTGTTGGCGGATATAGCTTATTAACACCATCGCTGCCGTACGAACGGATCATATTATGTAAATAATTAACCGGCACGGTGTCGTTCGCCGGATAGTGATTTTTTTCAGCAAAAAAAACCAACGTCATTGTGCTTTAAACACATTTTTTCAAAATACCGTTCAACACAACACCGTTTATGTAGTGTTTATAACGTACTATAATCGAATCCGTCGTCACCGTCGTCGTTTCTCTTAACCTCCTCCCAACGACGCTGTGAATAAATTTAATATACTTGTTGCTCTCGTTCTCGCCTCTTTCTCTCATCATTTTGATCCGTAATAATAACGCTCCCTTTTGAAAAACGCTGTCTACATTATGCTGGGGTTTTTTTTCCTCCCTCTGTGAATCCCCTCTCCCGACATCTTCACCGTATTGTCGCGTCAAAAGAAAATTTCATATTTTACATTTCATCGTTTCATGTCGACAAAATTGCGATTTTTCATTATAACTTGTCCTCCAAAGTTTTCCACACTGGATACTTACAACACAACGCAGCTCAGAGCTTTTTACTTCATATAATATAAAACGGACCGCAAAAAATATCGTACTTATTAATTCAAAGATGCTGTATAGCCAAGGTTTACCCTCCTGTCCCTCCGACTACGGTTTATATACGAGCTAGTTTCGCTCGTCTCGGTCGTGGCTTGGCTTATTCGGCGGTATGGATATTATTTCGTCGTTTTCATCCGCTTTCGTCGAATATTTCATCAATTTTTCAATCAACAACCGTAAAACTTTCGATTAAAAATCAACTCGTTACAAACCTTCCTCTTGCTGGCGTTTCTGCCTTCGTTCTTTAACCGAAAAAAAAATTAATATCAACGTCAAGAAGAAAAATTTTCCTTTGTTATTCTGTCTGTCGATTATTTCGCGACCCGAAAAATTTTCAATATAATATAATATGAGAAAATATTAACATGTCAAACCAACGAACGAAAGGAGAGGCATGACAAATCAAATTTTTTCGCCTTCGATCGTTTTTTAAATTTTATACCAATTATCATTTTATCTTGAGGGTTTCCATGGCGAACAAAAAAATTCAAAAGTCGTATTTAGGTGAAATTGAAATAATTTTTGGCGAAGCGTCAAAAAAAAATGGTCATAAAAATGTCCACAACCATGACGAGTGTAGATTATTTCAAATCCAACCCAAGCATTCTACTTCAATTTATTAAAAAGGTATTCAAGGCTGCCCAACAAAATCTCAAAACAAAAAAGAATGAGTTTTTCTGGATTTTTGGCAGTTGGTAGGTACTTTTTCATAGTGAAAAATGCACCCCCACCCCACCACCGCACAAAAAATAATTCTTTCACGAAATCGCAAAAAATTGCTATAAAAATTTGAAATTTTCAATAGATTATAAAAATAAAAAAATTAGATAGTTAAATAAAGTACTTAGAAATAATCAAGTCAAAAAACATAAAAAATTATAAATTTTTGAAAAGTACGAAATTCTAAAATTATTTGGCGCTTAAAAAATATTCCATTTTGTTCAATTTTCACTTGAATGACTGGGTTTCTAAGGGCCATGACCGAGTTTATAGGGATGATTTGGCCGCCAGGACTGAATTTGAAATTATTTAGTGGGAGTTGGTCCTTATGGTCTAAAACCCTCGTGACAAAATGTTTAGCTCGATATCTCACCCCAAGCCCCTTTTGACTGTGTTAAACCTAGATATGGCTCACTCACTCTACTTCCTACTGGATAAAAAATTTACTTTAATTTTAACAAAGATGTTGTCGAAATTGACAAAATTTTCACAAAAAATGGTAAAAACATTGTAAAAATTGTTAAAAACTCATTAAAATCGTTAAAATTTAAACTGTTGAAATTTTCATAAAAATTATTTGAAAAATTATAAAAATGATCAAAAAATCATGAAAAACGTCGAAAATTTCGTTAAAATTTCTCCAATTTTTATTAAAATCATTACAAACTTCGTTAAAAAGGTAAAAAAAAAATCATAAAAAGCATCAAAAATCTCGTAAAAACTGTAAAAATATTGGTAAAAATCGTTGAAAAATGTTGTAAAAAAAGGTTAAAATTCCATAAAAACGTTGTAATATTCACAAATTTTTTTTTATTAAAATCGATAAAAAAAATGTAAAAATGGTAAAAAAATTGGAAAATGATGTGTAAGTTCTGGCACTTTTTACAATAATTTCGATGGATTTCACGCTTTTTAGACTTCTTTTACAAGATTTTTACATATTTTCGCAACAACATCGACAATTTGAAAATTTTTATAATTTTTAAGCATTTCTCAAAATATTTCAAATGATTTTATGAAACTTCTAATACCTTTAACAAGATTTTCAGCAGTTTACATGATTTTTAGCGAAATTATACGATAATTCTATCAATTTTTAGGGCAATTTCAACCGTTTTAAAGGAATTTCTCCCGATTTTAATGATTTTTCACCGTTTTTTTCATATTTAAAATAATTTTTATGACAGTTATGACACTTTTTACGAGATCTTCAACGATTTCCATGGTTTCCTACCGTTTTTAAAGTATTCTAAACAATTTTTATGATGACTTTAACAATTTTTACAAAATTTTCGACAATTTTCATGATTTTTGTACCGTTAAAACACTAATTTTACTATTTTTTGTCAACATTTTAACAATTTTTACAACATTTTCGACAATATTTATGATTTTTTGATACCTTTTTTGCATATTTCAATCGATTTTTGAAAATTGTCAGTTTTCAAGATTTTGTGGCCATTTCTACGAGGTCTTCACCTACGATTTTCATGACAGTTTCGCTGATTTCAATCACATTTTCAATGATTTTTTTGATTTTTCGACCGATTTGGTCTTATTTTGAAGGATAATAGCAATTTAAACAATTTCAACAGTTTTTACAAAGTTTGGCATTTTTGTTACAATCTGAAATTTTCCAAATCTAAAAAGTCACACAGGGGAACAAAATTTCTTGACTTCAAAAACGAGTACAAAAATTTCCCAGACGAGACAGGTCCATCTCTAAAGAAAACTTTGAATATGAAAACATTTTCAAAATTTAACCAACCACCTTCCCTCCAATAATGCCAGATCTTTTAAAAAAAATTAGCGATTGAATTTCATTCAAAAATAAAGTTTTTTTTTTCAGATCTGTTGCGAGACCGTTTTAAAATATGAAATGCGGTTGACAAACTATTGACTTTCGCAGATATGATATACCTAAGGGGGTCTTCACTCTCCAATTCAACTCAAATTTCCAAAAAAAAAATTGAAAAAAAGTTATCATAAATCAAAAAAATGAACTTCCTACTGCTTTAAAACAAATACAATAGGGTAGAGCTGCCAACCAAAATGTTGAAAAATCCCTAAATCGTCAAAAATCGCTTTCAAAAAAATTCCTACAGCTCTTAAACACTTCTACGACAAAATTTTCAAAAATTCTGATACTTGGGGGCATTCGAGCGAAAATTTTCACAAAAAAACACAATTTTTCAGGTAAAAACCGACATTTTAACCATATGTTTGATTTTCAACATTTTTTGAAATATTCCTAAAAATCCTTTTAAAAATACTTGAATATTAAAAATTCTTATAAAAATCCTTGAAATTTTTTGCACACGTCAAAATCCTCAATTCTAAGAATAAATCCTTATAGGTAGTTGGCAGCTCTGCACAGGGGTTAAAAATTCCATTATTTTTTATGGAATGAATGATTTCCTATGAAAAGAAACTATGTTAAAAAATTACTATCAGATACGTAAATATTTTGTAATTTCCAATCGTTTCTTTAAAATTTTTTGGAAAGAAATACTCTATACATTCTTAGCATTTTCTTCAAGAACTTTTCCTGATATTTAAAAAAACAATAAAATAGTCAATTTCAACAATTTTTCTTTTATTGGAATTGGTGAATTTTCAACACCAAATTTAGTTCTCATAGAGGAGATGAAAATAGACCTACATGAAAATGATAGCCTCATATTACGAGAAGTGTTGGTAGAAATTGACTGAACTTTGCAAAAGAATCTGAAATTTATTTTACAAAAATGATGGAATCAAAACAAGAATACAGAAAACTCTCTCACAGTAAAAAATTTGCTTGAAATATTGCAAAAACAGCTACCAAACGCACAAGACCTCAAAAATTGATGAAGCAGTGCAGCGTTCGAAATGCATTCAACTTTTCAAAATTACATGAAAAACGTCAAAATTTTCCTAAAAAATACTGAAATAGGGTAAAAATTGCTTTCGAGTTCAAAAATTCATGAAAAAAATAATAGGATCCAAGCAATTGAAGACAGAAGACACTCTCTCTTTAGAGTGAGTCGTCTTTTGATTTTTTTGGAAAGTTGTAGGGTGAATCGCAAAAAAAGTTGTGGAGCGACGTCAAAAAATCGTGGAAAAAATTCCGGGTCTCTGATGTAACGGGTGGGAATCGGCGCGTGGTTTATCGCGAGTACGAAACGTACTACGTT
>FIZU01030065.1:0-49006 GCA_900064475.1 Pseudococcus longispinus
CATGTGCGATTTTCACGTAACTGCAATATTCAAGGCGCTAGAGGTATTTGAAAATTTTAATCACGAATAATTTAAGAACCCGTTCATTGATTTTTCTAGGATTCAATAGAGTTTTATTTTCAGTAGTACTTAATCTTTCATAAAAATTTCATTTTATTTGGTCAATTATTACGAGGCTTATCGTCTGGACAAAACTTTAAGTACCTCTGCCAGTCTACCTACTCGCAGGTCAATTTTAATAGATGATTTTTTGATTCTCAAAAATCAGCTAAAATTGTAGTCATCGATTGAGAACTGAATAAATTCCGTTTTATTGAATTTGGCCTAAAATCAAAATTGAAGGGGTCAAGTAACGTGTAAAGTAAGTTGACTTCAAAATTTCAGAATTTTTGAAGCTCTTCTACTTTAAATGTTACTATACTCTTCAATTTTGAATTTAGGCAAAACATTGTCATTACAAAATTGGCTCAGATTTCAAGGTGTATACCAGGATGGGTCGTCAATTGTTTCTTTTTCGGAAAATTGGGGGAGGGTGGTCAAAAGAAAGTTGTGGAGTGACGTCAAAAGATCGTGGATACAATTTTGGGTACCTGAATTGAATCAACATTTTGCAAATGGGATTCAAAATTAAAAAAAAATTTTTTTGATTTTTTTCTGAATTGACGATCCTTGATGCCATTTTCTTTTTTTAGGTGTTCTTAAATTGGTGTAAAATAACATTATATTGTAATTTATGCTATTTCACAGCAATTTGAGAATTCTTAAAAAAGGAAAATGGTGTCGAGATTCGTGTTACATGCATCTGGAGTGAAAATCGAACCCCTATCATCGATCAAACCTCATGTAATCGTTTTTTCAATTCAGTTTTGAGATAGGTTACCTATCCTAAAAAACAATTATTTTGGCCAAGTACAAAAATCGTCTGAACACCCCCAAAAATTTTTTGGAAAATCAAAGAATTTTTTTTACCTTCTATGGTAACAATACAATCGTCTATCCGTATTTTATTTTTTTTGAGAGTTTCAAAATTTTGAACCCCATCTGCAGAATGTTCGTTTAAATTAGGTTAGGACAAAAAATTTTCTACGTTTTTTGACGTCACTACCCAACTTTTTTTCTATTACCCCCCCCCCCCCCCCCCCTTCCCCCCCCCCCCCCTCACGGCTTCGAACTTTCTAAAAAAATGTCAATGAATACGACCCACCCTCAGGGGTGGAAACTGAAACTGGAACTAGGACTGAAATGTGAAAACTAGAAAACTGAAACAGAAACTGAAATGTTTTTTCAGCCCCAGTTTTCACTTTTTCAAATGTTCTCAATTTTTTTCCAAGACAGGCAAGAAATTCGGTCACTTTTCAAGTAACTTTGTTACTATTTTGGATGTTGGTCACTTTTTGTCACTATTTTCCTAAAATGGTCATTGAAGTCATTTTTTGCAGTTTTTTTGTCGATGTTTTATTGATAAACAACAAAAAAATGGAAATTTTTGGAAATGATTGAAAAAAATTGTCTGTTTAACGTTTTAATAAATGTGTATTTGTTTTTTCCTAAAATTAAAAAATCAAAAATTTTTGTCATTTTGTTAAGTAATTTTTTTTTTCAAATGGGTGACAAATTCAGCGATTTGCTTGCAAAAAAATCGGAAAATTTTTGATCTGCTAAAATTTCATCTTGGTGAGTTTGATTTTCCATCACTTTTTTAACAATTTTTGGTCGCTAAAGTCTCTAAAAAAATTAAAATAGTGATTTTCATGCTGGTATTGATTCAAAAAATGAAAAACGACCAGATGATGGAAAACTGAAATGATTTTAGTTTCAGTTTCAGTTTCAGTTCTAATTTTCAGTTCCAGTTTTCAGTTTTCCATTCTCATTTTTCAAATTGATTTTTTTTAAAATCAATTTGAATTTATATTTTTGTGAAAAATTCATTTAATTTACCATCGCACAGCACGTGTTTGATAAATGCTCAAAACCGAAAAATCACATCTCTGAAAGAACTGAATAGTATTACCTAGTTCCAGTTCCAGTTCTGACATTTTAGTTCTAGTTTCAATTCCAGTTTTCCATCACTTAAACTTCTTGAAATTTAAAAATTTAAATTAAGTTTGATAATTATTAATTAATTATGCTTATTAGTTATTTGAAATCTTTGCTCCTTAGTGTCAATTTTAGCTTTCAAATTGAATTTTTTTGAAATTTTGAAAAAAAATTGAAAAACAAAAAACTGAAATTTAAATTTAAATACCTAAGTATTAACAATCTCTATTCTCTAAAGTCAATTTTAGCTTTCAAATTTAATATTGTTGAAATTTTGAAAAAAAAAATTGAAAGACTGGAACTAGTGTACCTAGAACTGAGAGCTGAAATTGAAATTGAAATACTTCGGAAACTGGAACTGGAAACTGGAAACTGGAAATTGAAACTTCAATGATTTCAGTTTTTCATTCCTGCCCGCCCACCTTAGTGTACATATAGGTAGGTACCCACTGTGCATTTCTACGATCAATATTACTTTTTTGTTGGAATTTGCATTTTAAATCTCTTTAATTTGAAATTAGGTAAGTATGCAAAAAATCATCATTCATCCTAAAAAAATGTGTTTAATTTTTGAGATGCTATCCATCCCATTTTCATAATTGAAAATAAGTTTCAATCGAATTTCTTTTCATATTTCATTTGCTCCTTAAACTTTGAAAATATGCAACACGTTCATCTAACGTTTTTTTTGTACATCTCAGATATAAGAAAATTATTCGCTGAAGTTCCTACATAATTTGAGCTACTTTATTATTGTATCACCCCCTACCAACCCCGATCCACCAAATATTTCTTTTCGCCCTGCTTCTCGAGTCATATTTCAATTTCGTCCTCTTCCTGGCCGGAAATCAAAATCGACTTCAGTCAATAAGATCGAACGCTCCAGATAAAGATACACACGAGAAAATTACTGACTTGTCTGTGCTCGTGTTCGGTTTGATATTCAATTATACGTACCTATGGTATAAAAATATACTAGGTATATAGTTCGCAGCGTTGAACACGACTGCTGATGATATCTTCAAATGCGTTCTAACAATGAAGCGAATAGGTAATCGAACAATTGTAAAACACGTTAAACATTAACAGTTTATAAACAGTGGCATGTAATGGCGGTAAGACAGATACATAAATAAGATAATAAGACAATAATGTGCGCGTGTATGAGTACGTATTTCATCGTAAGAGGTGCTTTCAAGTGTAATGTAAGCTGTAGTATTTTATAGTGTGTTTCGAGCGTATGAATCAGTGCATTGGTGTGGTAATTTTTTTAGCTTTGGCGCCAGCGAGAAAAAATATGCAATTTTTTGCTCTTTTGGGTTTAGAATGATCATTTTTTCGAAATTTTTGACCAAATTTGATAAAAAATTTCAAAAATTACCTGTCTGATATTTGATTAAAAGCATCAATACGTCTGAAAATTCATCTGTTACGAAATATGTACTCTCGAATATTAAAGGGTTACCTACTTATGTATTTCATACGAATACTGTAAGATATTTTCATTGCACGAAAAATATATCAAAAAGGTGTACAAATGGACTGTGAGATATTTATTTCGTTGATTTCTAATTCCAAGTATATCAACCTCTAACGAGATTGAACTGTCGAGTCGCGATTAACCGTGGATTTATTTCGACCGGCACAATATCAATCAATTCCTCGACCACATGATTATAAAACAAATTAATCAATTCACCTTGGATAATACGAGTACTTATTCTATATACAATAAAAGCAACGGTAACAAAACGTTGAAACGAACGTAAGTAAAGTACACAAGAGATGTATAACCGTGACATAAATATCGTATACGAGTAAAAAGGACACACACGGACGTCTTGGAGATTGAAAAGGTTCACTTCATATCGAAACGATACCCGAAAAAAGTGGAATTTTAGGAGCGATGGCGCTAAGTAATTCGCGTGGGTATTTATACCGATGGGAATTTATGAAACGACTAATAACCCAGAAAAATAGATCTATTATTAGGATCGAGTTATGAAACAGTATCGCTATTTTTACTCGGCCGTTGATGCAAATACCCGAAGAGAGAGAACTCGTTGAAATCGAATAACGCCTAAACGTCGGTTTTGTTTGATGAACTCCGGAGTACGGATCGTCGAAAGTTGGTCGCGCGGTATCACTTTCATTGCGAGTAGCAGTGTCGTGTTGCGGTTTTGGCGAAAAAAAATGTAGATGTTGAAATAGAATTGTTAAGCGAGTGTTTTTTTTAAAAGTTGGGTCAGGGTTTAAAGTGCTTGATGTGAGATGGTGGTTTTTTTATTTCGGCGTCGAGTTCTAGAATAAAATTTTGATCAAATGTCGAGGATAGTGTAAATTTCAATTTTAAATTTTTTCGAGTATGGTTATGGAGATTTTCATAATTGTTTGAAGAGTTGCGCCGCCGGCTGGACAAGAATTAATCTATTTTTATTTACCAGTAAGTGTTTTGGTGTTTTGAAAATTAACGCTAATTCGGGGTTATTCCAACCCCCTCCCCTCCACCTCATTTTTTCTATTGTTTATTATTGTAATAAAATTTGAAAATTAATTTTAGTTTATAAGCTCGACTTGACATTTCTATCCAATAGAAACGTAGATACAAAAAATTGGTAATTTACTGTTTTTGGTGTTAAACGCCCTAAAATTGAAAATATGTATTAGGTATCTACGTAAGTTTTCCCCTAGCAAGAAAATCTTTTAATCATAAATATTTTTATGAGCTTCAGTCTGAAAATTAACACTTGAATTTTAACTAGATGATTTATTTTTTTCTTAATTAAATAGAATGGCAATATGACAAAATATTTAAACCATCATCATGCCAATGATCTTAAATTTTTTGACGTCAATTTAAAAATAAATTACAACGTACAATATCATGGGTTTTCCATTTTTGATGTAATGTTTTGGTGTAGGATTTTTGGCTGATTATTTGTGAGTCGAATTTTTGGTCCCTTCTTTTTTAGAACAACCTCAGTCTGAAATAGGGTGGCTCATTTATAAGGGCAATTGTTTCGAAAATGAAAAAAAAAACATTTGACTGCCAAAATCGCTAAAAATATGCTCCCAGAGAAAAAATGGCAGTTCTTAGGAGAAAGATAATTTCAAGCTCAACAATTCTCATCCCTTGCATTTTTTTTGTAGCACCCTTAGTTTGGTCAGAAAATCCAAGTTTATATGAGAAATTCACAAGACGATGATATATTTTTTTTTCTCCCTTTTCAAAACAATCTGATTTGCACGTTTCCCATTAAACATGGATTTTCTGATCAAACTAAGGGTACTACGAAAAATATTCAAGGGATGTATATTGTAAAGCTTGAAATTATCTTTCTTTTGTGAGCTATTGGGTTTTTCTGGAAGAGGGGGGGGGGGGTTAATTTTCGAAATTTTTTCAGTCAAAAATTGCTTTATTTTTTAAATTATCGACTTCGTAAATTTCTCGTAAACGTGGATTCCCTAAGGCTGCTACGAAAAAAATGCAAGGGATGAAAATTCTAGAAAATGAAATTCTCTTTTTCCCTTGAGCTATTAGTTTTTTTAGGATGCTTAGTTTTCGAAATTTTTACGGTCCAAGTATTTTTTTTCATTTTCAAAACCATCCACCTCAGAAATTTACTACCCTGTATCTACCTATTAATGTTTGAACGTAGTGCTTTTTGTATATTGAAGTAGATGAGGGGGGAAGGGGAGTCCTGATATGATTTTTTGCGAAAAAACTGGGTCAAAAAATCTGGGGGGGGGGGGGGGGGGGACTTTTCATCGAAATTTNNNNGGGGAGGGGGGGGTGCGTGACTTTTCATCGAAATTTTACAGTATGAAATCTGAGATGCCTTCAGCATTTTATGGATTTTTGTTGAAATATCACATTTTGAGATATTATTCAAATTTTTTGATATTCATAATAGACTTTTAATTGAAATATCGAGTTTTCAAAATTGCATTTGCTTTGTGCCTTGTGGCAGTGTTTTAGTGTTCATTGATGTTGTAAGATACTTGGTAGTTGGTGTTCAATTTTTATGATTGTTTTTTGAATTATTATGTTTTGAGATATTTTTCAATATTTTCAAGATTAACATTGCGATTTATGTTTAACATTTGGAAAATTTCTCAATTGAAGCCAGATTTTGTTATACTTATTCTTTGAGATTTATTTTTTTCCAAAATTTTATATTTTCACATCATTGAAAGAGTTTTCTTTTTTAATTTGCCTCCTATAAAATCTGGTATTTTCATAAAAAGTACCTAATTAAAGGTGCTGTACCTAAAATCGTGAAATTTTCTTTGAAAAAGTGCTTGTCATCAAATTTTGGACTTTTTGCTTCGAGAAAGAAGCCTGACTTAAGTCGAAACCCAGAATTTTTTTCAAAATCACTCAAAATTTCCATCCGTGTCATGAAATTAATCATTTTGAATTCAGTACGAAAAGTTGTACTTTTTTCCAGTGGTGTAGCCAAACAGTCAAATGGGGGGGGGGGGATATGAAATTTCGTCTAAAATTTTGAAAAATGTCCAATATTTTATTGAAATAAGTGAAGGTAGTGCTCCCGAGGAAAGCGAGGGTGACAATTTTTACAAAAAAGGGCATTTAAAAGCTTAAATTCCATCATTTTTTCAACATTTCAGTCGTCAAGGGGGGTTCAGACCCCCGAACCCCTCCTCCTAAATACGCTACTACTTTCTTCTAAATAGTCTTTTGGGACTTTAGGTCTGGACGATTTCTCACGATAAGTTTTTTTTTTTATTTTGGAATTAGAATTTTTGCTTATTTAAGCAAGTGTTTTTCCAACACACTTGCTCCTTCAAATTTTAAGATAGATTTTCAGCTTAACAATTCACCGTTAGGGCGGAGTGAAAAAAAAAACATACGTCAGATTTTGATCAAATTCAAGGAGGTGGTTCATTTTGAGTGGGAGATGTACCATAGAAAATTTTAGACCCCTAGCTCAAAGGGGGATGAAACTGGGGGTGCTTAAAGTGTGGTCACTTTTGAAAAAAACGCAGTTTTTTGCCACCTTTGGGTAGTGCCATTTGCCTGGTACCTCGGTCACCCCCAGAGAAATTGCAATTTGAGTTTCTACACCTTCCTAGGCCATTGACCTCGAAGTTTGAGACCACTGATTGCCTTCTGCAAGAGGGTTGAAAAGTTCCAGATCTCTGAAAAATCGAGATTTTTGAGTTACAAAAAAATGAAATACCCTCCGCTTCGTGCCAAAATCGAGCCTAAATGACCTCTTTTGATGCAGAAAAATTATTTCGATTTGAAAAGTTGAAAAATTTTTGTTGCAGTGTGACCAACTTTCGATTTTTATTTAAAAAAAAAACTAAAATTTCGTAATTTTTCGTAGTGAAATTTATTTTTACAAAAATTGAAAGTTGGTCACCCTGCAATTAAAACCTTTCAATTTTTGTAATTGAAATAATTTTTTGGACCATTAGGAGCCATTCAGGCCTGGTTTTGGTAACAAGCGAAGGATATTTCATTTTTTTAAAAATCAGAAATCTCGATTTTTCAACAATCTGCAACTTTTTGACCCTTTGGTAGAGTAGGAAAAGTGGTACCCAATTTCGAGGTCAATGGGCTGGGGAGGCGTAGAAACTCAAATCGCAACTTTTTAGGGGTGTGCTGGAGGTACTACCCAAAAATGGCAAAAAACATGCTTTTTTCGAAAATTATCCCACTTTGAGGCCCCCTAGCTCCACCCTCCTTTGAGTTAGAGGTCCAAAATTTTCTATAGTGCATCTCCAACCCAAAATGAACCAACCCCTTGAATTTGATCAAAATCCGAGGTATGTTTTTCCTTTTCATTCCACCCTATTCACCATATCACGTTGAATTACTGCACATGGACTTTTAGGAAAATAGAAAATTTGCGAAAAGTTCATGGACAATTGGACATAATAATGTAAACAAGATGAACGATCTTAAAATTGCGAATTATCTTCTAAAACGAGACAATGTACTCGTTGTTGCTCTAATTCTTTATTTTCCAAACTTGCACTTCCGTTCAAAAAACTATGGAATAAGTACTTTACTTTTTCAATCTATTCGGATAAGATTTGTAAAAACTGGATTTCGAAAGACGTTATAATTTAGCGACTATAAAACACTCGAGCTCGCGTCAAGAGGCGGGTCGGGAAATGAAAAAAATACCCCTGAGAATTTATTTTTGGATTCACCCTTCATCGAGAGAGCTGCCGTCTTACGCTCGAAGATACCTACCGAACGGGAACAAAAAATGAATAAATGTCAAAAAAAAGGGTTGAGTCGCCACATCGAACGGAATAACAAACAGTCAGTTGGAATACCTACATGAAAGAATTCATAACGTATTCGTCTCGATTTATATACTCGATGGTCGTAAAGAGTATACGTAGTAGTAATTATGTATCTATAGTCGTATCTACTCGTTCTTGTTTAGATTTCTAGTCCTTTGGTAACGTTCCAATAATATGAGCAGACGTGAGAGATCGAAGCATTTCCGTATTCGTTCAATTATACGTACCGTACGTATGTACTCGTAGTTTATCGAAAGAACGATGAAAAATTGCTTTCGATTCGTTATAGCTAGGTAGTCGAAAGAGGTCGAAATTTGCGGATCTGATCGGTTTACTTTCGTTTTGCTGACGAGAAGTTCGCAATGACTGGAGGTATCGAGTTGGTCGGTTGATTACGATGATAAATTTCATTATCAGCGGAAGCCATTAAAAAACCTGTTGATTATACGTGCTCGTCTGCTGTATGGTATATTTTTCCATATGCACGTATATTATAATTGTACTTACTGCTGCGAATATACTTAGACAGAGATGTTCGTTCTGCGAACAACCGCACGTCATTTGTCCAAGTAGTTGGAAAAAAATAATGGTTATGGTATCGCGTACAACAGTCTTTTGGCACGATTAACAATATGTGTACACTGTGGCGACATGCTGGCTGTGAAAAACCTTTTAGTGACATGGGAGGATGGTGGAGGTGTTAGGTACAAGTGACGGGAAATGTTGGGGAGGCGGATTAAACATTTGCGTGTAATTCAATTATACTACGAATACGATGTAGTCGTTGTTTTTGGTCTTTCATATTAAATTTAGAAATGACGACGGAAGAGAAAGTATATTATGTGAATTTATTTTTGTCTAGCGCGCTAAAAGCATTTAGTGCACGAATCTACGTAAATCGTACGACTCTTCTGTTGAATCCGATCAAGCAGAACGTTTGTCTAGATGTGCATGTGATTGTATATGAAGCAAGCTGCGGTGAAGTTCGCGTGCATACGGTTTATATCGAGACTTTTATCGTACTTGTGTATGTGGTTCTGTGCAATCGAATCGGTTTCATTTGAACGGATGACTTTTACTCGAATGGAAATTGTAAGTGGTTTTTACAAATTGTAACACAGGTGTACTTAGTGCAGACCTAATCGCAAAACTTTATCTCGGAAGTGAGTAGGTTATAAATGTGTAGGTGCGATAAGGCGTCTATATGCTTTTACGTGATCGAGATCGGCGCCGATAATCGTCTCGTAATTGTGTAGGTTATATTATTACCTTCTTTTTTTTTTCATTTTGTTTGCGGAAAAGTAGGTACTCTCTTATGTAATTATCTCGGCGTATTAAGAGGTTTGGTCTCGTGCGCGGTGTTTTGTGTTCGATGCTTGCTCCGGTGATATAATAGTGTTGTGTTGACGTCAAATAACTCGGGGTGTTTGTCAACGAGAAAAAAGATATGTTCTTTTTATCGTCGTCGTTGTTTCGCTGACTGTGGTAACATTACGGTGCACTTATTGCAGTCTCGTGTTGATTAAAGTAATAGAAAGGGATGTTTTTGCGTGGAGAAGATTTGATTTCAGGAACTTGTTGAAGTAAAAAATTAAGAGTAGTTGCTAGTGATGGTATAAGAGAGAGGAGGATGAAATTTCCATGTGTGGGGTTTGATTTCTTAATGAAAAGATTATTTATGATTGGAATCATTTATTTTCAAAGTGTGGCCCAAGAAATTCATTTTTTTCAACTCATTTTTTTTTTTGCTAGCCAGAGAGAGGAAACAATCAAGTTTTAGGAGATTAAGGAATTTACATTCCTAGTCTCTTGTTGTGATTCAAATTCAAGTACCTACGTAAATATGTCAAAAATTGGAAGAGGGGGGGGGGGGTGAAGCGATAAATCGAAATTTATTAGGTAGGTACCGAAAAATGAACCATTTTTGGACTGAAATTGTGGAACAATTGGATTATTGCTTTTATGAATATTTTTCCACAATTGATGCAAAATTGAAAAAGAGTGTTAGCTGATCAGAACGAAGTTGAAAATTTTTTGAAATCGCTATTTTATCCAAAAAATGATTTTTTTGCTGTTTTTTTTTCTCATATTGATTTATTTTTTGACTAGTCTGTATTTTTTGTATCTGAAAAAGCAAAATGTAAAACCATTTGCCAAATTTTTGAATTTTTGAATTTTGAAGATTTTGAAAATTTTGATACTAAATTACTAAATTTTCTCAAAAATTGATCCAATTCTGGAAATTTTGGTAAATTTTCTTCGATTATGTGTTTTTGAAATCTCGATCACTTGATATTCTATGAGATTCACTTGTGTATCAAAATCTGCAAAATTTTACATACTTTTGCAAATTTTTAAAAGGAAATTTTCGATTTAGTTGGATTTATCGATTTTTGGGTGAAATTTGAATGAGGTAATTGACTCCCCTTCCTCCACCGTCCAATCACTCAGTTTTGTCCTGGGTTGTAATAATGAAACGTTTTTCGTTATTACGTCATTTCATTGAGAGGTTTTCCTGATTTTTCGTTTCGTTTCGTTTTAAAAAGCTTGAAACATCGGATTTTGTCAAATTAGAATAATTTTTTTTCAATTACATATTCAAAATTTTTCAAGTGGCAATTGAAACGCTTTTCAAAAGCTTTAAAGATTTTTATATTTACTGGAAAAATAGTTTGAAAAATCTTCATGTGGAAGCACTGGAGAAAAGATAAGGTGCTGAATGTAAAAAAAAGAGGGATTGAGATTTTTGCATTAAAATATAACTTGTCAGAAATGCATTTTAGGGAAATCTAGGGACAATGACCCCCCCTAAAAAGTTGAAAAAAAGAGCAAAATTCAAGCTTTGAAGTGCCCTTTTCTACAAAAATTTTTGCCCTCGCAAATAATGAATATTTTTTCAAATTTTGCACGAAATTAATTTTTTTTTCGCGAAGATCCCCCCCCCCCCCTCCGTTACTAAAACTTCTGTTTTCTTTGTTAGTCAATTTTTTTGTGTCTAAAAAATCGAATGCATCAAATTTGAAAAACACCAAAAATTATTCATTAAATGATGTTGAAATTGGACTTTAATTTTATCTTTTTTTTAATTTTTTCCCTTTCCTACCCTTCTGAGAAATGCAAATAATTGAATAGAGGCCCTACTCATCCAATTTTGGGATCACGGACAAAAAATTTACTGGACCCTTTTTTCGTTTTCATCTTTTTAAAAAAAGAACGAAAAAAACAGTAACATTATATTTCAGATTTTAGAACCGCCATTCAAGGGGGGGGGGGTGTTTTAAGAAGTAAAAATAGGTTTGTTGAAAATTTTTTGAAATATCCATTATTTTGCTAAATCGACTAAATGTATTGAGCCGAGCAAAGTGAGGGGGAAATTTTTGTAAAAAATCGGATTCAAAACCTAAAATTCCATAATTTTTTCCAACAATTCAGCCATCAAGGAGATTTGAAAAAGTTATGTATCAGTGAAAAATGCAAATAAAACATGATATTTTTTGTTTCACCGGACCCCTAAAACCCTCTGGCCCGAGTACAACTGTACCATGTGCCCCCCGTAAAGTGAGGCCTGATACTGCCCATGAAAGTGTAGAACGTAGGATATGCTTTTGCTCTTTCTGCTATACCAAACTGAAGTGAACATTCCAATCTGACATGTCGGACTTCATCTAATTGTAAGTTCAAAGAGTCGGAAAAAATGTTATCGGTCTCTTGAAATGTCTAAAAGTCAAATTTCAAAACAATCTATACTTTTCCAAGTTCAAAAGTCAACTGACCACTTGACAAAATTTTTCAAAATCAAAAAAGTCGGAATTTCTGAAATTTTCCAAGTCCAAAAAAAGGTTTGAAATCTGAAAAAAATTTTCAAGTCCTGGAAATTTAGAATAGGCTGACAAAATGGCTGAAAGTCAACGTGATCTTTGAAATTTTTCAAGTTTTAAGAGGTTTGTCTGACAAATTGTCGGAAAGTTATCCAGATTTCTAAAATTTTTCAAATCCAAACTGTTTGTTTGACAAAATGTGTTCAAATCAGGAAAATCTCTAAAAGTTTCCAAGTCCAAAAAAGTCTGACAAAATGTCTAAAAGTCAGCATCGCAGAATTTCGTCACATTTTTCACGAGTTTGGTCATAGCAAAAGCATATCCTGAAATCATTTATTTCATTAATTGTTCATTTTTTTGAACTCAAAATCTTAAAAACTATCTTCAGACGTCTGAATGACTGAAGATTTTGTTGCAAGAAATCTTCTCACTCTCCTGTAGATCAACGATTTTTATACGAGAACTATCGATCTCTTGAACAAAATCTTCAGTCTTCAAAACAACTGGAGATTTTTATGATGTGTAAGTACCCTCGTACAGTGAATTTTGATTTCACACTTCTTCATTCTCTCTTACCTCATTGCAAAATTTGACTTCAATAATAATCGCTATAAAATCATTCGCAATCTTTGGATCATTGAAAAAATACACGTTTGGAAACTACGAAATATCTGTTGGTAGTCAAACCTCGATACTTTAGATCCGATTTGACACCCACAATCGTGATTTTTGCCTACGTAATTGCGACTTGTCATCTCCACAGACAGGATGTGAGCTTAAGCTACACTATACGTGTATTACTTCAATCTGAGCGTTTCATGGTTCGAGTTAAAGATACGTTTATAAATTACCCAGTTATCAAAATTCGATATTCGATTTGTAAATCGTTTTAGGTATAGTGTGTGGCATATTTACGTTTGTAAAATATTACACGCACCAGTTTGGAGGTAAAATACTAGTAAACTGTTGAAGTTTTCGTATACTCCGTTTACCTATCTGAGCTCGAAACGTGCGTTTATTAGGTTTTCATCACGCTCTATAAATGAACGGTGCAATATCGGGCGGCGCGGTTTTGTGTATTTTTACCATTTCGTGATAGATTTCAGGTTAAAACCACACGTACGCGGTTTGTTTCCGTTTCGATTACGGTTGCGGCCGCTTGTATTTATTTTTTCATCGTTAGATATACGAGTGTCTAGGTATAAGGTATAGATATAGATTGTCTGTGTATATAAATCCTTTTCCATAACGCTTATGCCCTGTGCGGGGTTTGTTAAGCCGTTGCAAAATTATCGGCCGTGTTTATTTAGCCCTCTGTCGGGTCGTTGAAGAGTTTTGGGCTTTTTTTCAAACTTTCGCGTTGTCAAGATTACGTGTGTAAAGGATCGTCGGCGGTGGTAATTGCGTTTATGGATGTGTGATGGTTTATGTAGAGAGGATAGAGGATAGGATATATTACGACATGTATATTTATATTATGTATTGTACCTGTGTCGATATCGTGTGTGGAGTGCATATAAACGACCTACGAGTACACAATACTTATCGAGCGTTTAATGATCAAGTTAACGCGTACGATTTAATGCAAATTACCGACCATTAAAACCGCATCGTTCTTAATATGGTACTGAAGTACAATACACACGTCAACGACGATACAAGTATGTAAAAAAAATAACAAAAAACGGACGTAGTTTATTTTTTCTTTTAAGTAGGACGAGCATACGACGATTTTAGAACTCGCGGGCCCACAATTCTCTAAATATGTTTTTACTCGTATTCGTAGACTGGTAGATAAGCTCACGAGCTCGAAACCACGATAGATAATCACCAAACGTACTCCTACTTTCTTTTGATAGTTTTTTAAAGAGGTTGTTGCACCGAGAATGGAATAATTAGCGCGGTTTAAAATGTAAACAAATCGACCGGTTTGTGTAATTAAGGTAATTAGTCGATTTATTATGGTAGTGTGTGTTTCCTTTTGTTCTAAAGAAAGCACGTGTTGAGGTAAAACAAGAGGAGACGAAGAGTCTGCCTGTAGTAGGAGTTTACTTGAAGATGATACTGATTGATAAACGGGTCATCATCTATTTTTATGGGAGATGGTTTTTTTCGACGGTAAGAATAGATTTTTTATTATTCTTTTACGACCTTGAGATATCCTAATCGCCGGATTATACTAATAAATGTGGGATAAAGAAAAGCTCGTAGTTTTTGTATAGCTGTTATGTGGTGCCCCTTGTGTGACTCGAGTGGAATACTTGTACATACGACGTGCTCCAGCAGTTTATAGTGTAGCGTGATCTGTCCGACGACTCGACGTGATAACAAGAATTTCAGGCATAACTGTTCTTCACGCTTGAATGAATTATCGGTTCATGTCGAATACATACTCGTACTCTCGGTACCCATACCCATATCCACTCCCATCGTCTAATGTGTTCTGTTCTGTTGACTGATGCATTCTACGGTTACATGCGTTATTTTATGTTATTTTTCTGACTAAAGTGATGAAACGCGACGTTTTGCCAGAGACGTGTCAAGATGAATGGTGCGGATGAGATATGTGATGTTTTGGGGACAATAAACATGATGAAGTGGTTTCGTACTTGTAATTTTTTTCGCTGGTTTTGGAAAAGTGTAGGTGAGAAGTGTGTCGATTTTGTTGCCCCGTTTCTGGGTTCATTAATGGACTAGTTTTAGTGTCGAAAGATGATGGAAGGGGTGAAGGGAGGATGTAAGTGAGAATTTCGTATTAGAAATTGGGAAGTTTTCATGTACGGTTGGCATTTGTGGATTTTTATTTCCAAATGGATATATTGAGATGATGATAGGTTGATGGTTTTTACATGATAGTGCAGTTGCAAAAGTAACTTCCGTGCGATTATTTTGTTGAAAGCAATTTTACGACTGAATCTTAATCTAGAGTCATTCGCTGTTCAGACGCCGACGAAGAAACATCTCCCCATAAGCATCTCTTACGTTATTTTTTATTACTAAGTTGAACGAAAAATGTCTTGGCTATCATCGATTAGGTCCCGCAAGGTATCCAATTCGAACCACATCACCGCTCTTGCAGATGATGACCCTGTAGATTCCAACGACGATGAAACCGATGCGCCGAAACCAAAGAAAATTCGTATTCTACCGATCAATCTTCGAGATAACGGAGAATACTCCGCAATGATCGAAAAAATCAAAAAATTGACGACAAAACCTTTTTCAACAAAATCTGCGAAAGGCACGACAAAAATTTTACTAACGGACATCGACAATTTCCAAAATTTAACAAAAATATTCGATCAAGAGCAAAAGAAATATTTTATGTTTCGTAATCCTCTGGAGAAGACATTATTGATCGCTATTAAAAACATCCCATGTTCAACAAGACAACAACCGATGAAAAAATACAAGAATGTCTACAAACGAATGCAATATCTGTGCTTAAGGTCCATCGTCTTTATAGAAATCAGAAACCAATATCGGTTGTTTTAATGCTCTCCTTTTTCAACGATCCCTTCCTTTTCTCATAAGTCCTCTATCTCAGTTCTCAAGATCGACTTTAAAAAATTTTTCAGAAAAGCGTTGTAGATTGAGATCCTACGAATAATTTTAGTTATTATTGAAATTTTGATTGGGCCCTTCCTTCCCCTCCAATTTTGCACAATACGTGTGTAAATAATCCTCGAACTTTAATTGTACTGCTTGCAGTATACTCGTAGCCAAGAGGAAAAAAATCGGTTCTGTGAACAGTCGATTTTTATTGTAATTTGACCAAGCCATTCAATAAAACAATGAGTGAGTACGCCATTTATTGAAGGTTCCCTTTTTTCAATGATTCTCCCCCTCCAAAAAATCTCCCTATCTCTGTACTTGAGGCCCCAATTGAAAAACTTTTCAAACAAAAGTTGTAGATTGTGATCCTAAAAGTAATTTTGGTTATTACAAAAATTTTGATTAGACCACTCCCTCTCCTCTAATTTTGCATAATACACAAGTTCTTCATCAATTCGTATCCATAAGACAATAACTTGGGAACTATTGCACTTAGGAATGCGTGCGCATGCTCAGCAAATAGAGAAACTCATCTGCTGCAAAACAAGCGGTCACTCAGTTCGATAGCTTGTTTATTTCTCCCAAAATTTGCGAAAAACCAAAACCGTGTGGAAAGGGTCAGTTCAAGCAGAATGCTTTTGAACCATTTCGACCCAGAAACCTTCAAATCATTATCCGGTTCCTTAAAATAGGTTTCTCCGATATCTGAACAAAAAAAATTTTGAGGCAGGATCTGGGGTGTTGAACAACACTGAAGTTCAGCCATCCTAATTTGGCTTAGCAATGTCACCAGTTTGGGAACCCATTTCGCGGATAATCTTCTTCAACCAAAATTGCGGATCATGAATTCACTGTTTCCAATGATAACCCCACATCAGCACTCAATTCCCGTTGGCTTATTTGCCGACTATATTTTCGAAAAATTTCAATTCTGTAACCTATCCTCCCACACGGTTTTGGTTTTTTGCAAATTTTGAAAGAACTAAAAGAGCTACCGAACTGAGTGACCTGTTGTTTTGAAGCAGATGCGTTTCTCTAGTTGCTGAGCGTGCGCACGCATTCCCAAGTGCAATGGTTCCCAAGTTATTGTCTTACGGGTACGAATTAATGAACAATCCTTTGTACATAAACAAATCAACCGATGATTTATGTGCGTCCTAAAAGTCAGAATCTCTTGAATTATTCAAGTCCAAGAAGTCTAAACTCTGACAAAATTTCTGAAAGGCAGGTAAACCTCTGTTTAATAAATTGCCTAAAAGTCAGAGTAATCTTTCTGAAATTTTCCAACGCCAAAATGTGGTTTGAAATCTCAACAAGTCCTAAATTTTTCCAAGTTCGAAAAATTAGCTGTTCATGTCAGAATCTCTAAAATTTTCCCTAATTCAATTTGTTGTAGCAAAAGAATCGTCTCCGATGCAATAATCTTATATCTTTTCTCGACGATTCGGTTTTGCAGGGAAATGTTAACTGGCGAGACTGACGTTTTATTGAAGTGTCTGCAAATTTTGAAAAATTCTTTAACCATGTTTAGCAAAAATTCATGAATCAATGACAATCTTTTTTCCCTCGTATCCTAAAATTATTTTTTATTATTGAAATTTGTTTTCAATGCCAACAAAATCTGATACATATTTTGTGTAGATGAAAAAAATTTGAAGGAAACTTGACTGTAGTTCATGTCCCTTGTTCAGCTACCTCGATTTTCTTAATCGCTGCAGAATAGGACTCTGGGTGTAATTATAACTAGCATTAAAAGGATATCTCTGGATAATTTCAGAATGATTTTGTAACGAGTTTTTGATTCGTGTAGATAAGTTTTGCCTTCCTAAAAATATGACTCTAATAAAAAAAATGCAAAAAGTCAACTCAGATATTTCGAGCTACAACTTCGGAATCTTCAATCTCCGAGAAAATTACCTGAATGGAACTTTTCTTAAAAATAATCCCCTCGTAATTCTTTTACGCAAATGTAAAAGAAAAGAAATCCGCAAGAACCATAAAAACACCCCATCTTTTGCACCTTTTACGACACGAAAAGGAAAGCAACACGTAGGTAATATACACGAGCACGCGAGGTAAACGAACCGAATTACATATTAAAAGTTGTTGTGTATTACGTACGTATCTAGCTACGTACTGTACATACATTTTACAAATATGTATCCACAGCATATTACACCTTGCGTTTTTGTTTTTACACCTCTGTATCGTTTGCTACATCCCACGTACCATCGATATGTATACACGTCGGTAAGACGTTTAATTGAATTTATAACAACCTTCGAAGCTTATTACGAAGAAGAAAATTCGTGGTGAAAATTCGCCTCCGCTCGGGGTGGTTTTTTTTCCTTCTTATGTATCAAATCGCACGTACGTTAAAAACGAAACAATAAAGGATAAACGACGCTAACAGCTTCGGTGCAGGAAAAACTCGCGGTATCGTCTGTCAGAGAGGTTTTTCTCTTTCCACGCAGACGATTTAAACTAAACCCCCGTTTATAAAACCGTGCAGATGGATTGAGCTACGTGATAAATTTCCTTCACTTTTATGCCAAACACCAACATTACGGTCGTTTACATCGTTATATTCGTAACGAGAGAACTTCTATATTGTTGTATGTACACACGAGTATGGCTAAGACGAGTAGTTTTCGTATCGAGATGGAAGAAAAAAAACTGTAATTTTTTACCAAAGGATACCTCAACGTTATCTTTTACTTGAACAAATCTCAATGTTTTTTTCAAAATTTCTTAGCTTGCCTGTTCCATGATTTTCCAACATTCCCAACAATTATTAGCCAAAAATATTTCGAAATTTTCATCGCAATAGATTCAAATTCGAAGTTTCGCAACCTGATGCAAGATATTTCTCAAACGCGATAAATTTTGAATCATTCGAAAACAAAAGAGGTACGAAGCTTTTCAATTTATCGCGCGTTTAGTTCACTTCAAACGTTACAGCGAGATAAAGAACGACACTCGTACCCTGAAGGCGACCGAATGCCGATTTTGCCCCATCACCTGTACTTTCAGCATCAAGAACATTCCCTTATTTCCCTTTCGTTCGCTGACGTGCCGATGTTTGTACAAGTCGAGTGAATAATCTTCATTTTATAATCGTGACAAATGACGATACACCTTCGCTTTCCTACATATCATCTCTACCTCCCTTTCGTGCTGGAAATAAGATAGGAAGCTGGATCGATTTCCGGGGAGAATTAATTTATTCGAGGAATCTTCGGTGGGTGTTTTTCAGCCTTTGTAGAATCATACGCTAAATTTTTTTCTGGTAGCTTCGTAAAAGAGTTATGTAGAAATTCTCGCGGTACTCTGTCGGTATTTATTTTGCGGGGTTTCGTCTATATGCATCATACACAAAAATTGATGTTGGAATACGTGTACCTGCCTATTTGAATCCCAACTAGAAACGTGCACCCATCCGCTACCATTTTCGCTATGGTGCGAAAGTAGTAGCAAAATGGGTTGCATGTCTCATTTTTGGCTTTTTTGCTCCTAAAAAAGCAGTTATGGTGGCACGCGCTGCCTTTTGCTACGTGAGTGCAGTGGTAGCGAAGAGTGGCGAGTGCCGCTATATTTTTTCTATATGGTGCGAAAGTAGTAGCAAAATGGGGTGCATGTCTCACTTTTTGGTTTCTGCAATCTATGTCCGCATATGCCACCTTTCGCTATGGGAGCGCCATTCGTGAAATCTAATCGAAAAATAATTTGAAAACTGATTTTTTGAAGAGTTTTGCTTCAATTTTTTCAAAAATTGGTCTTCCGTTCAAATCTTTTAGTTAGCACAAAAATATACTTACCGGTACCTTTGATTATAGAATACTACGTAGTATTCTATAATCAAAGACCGGTACCATACGGACGATACGGATTCTACGATTGTTCATTGTTCTATTCAATTTGGGCAAAGGGTCATCCTCTCCTTAAATTTGAAAACATTTTTTTTGAAGTCATGTTTCCACAGTTACTATGGGGTGATCATTTTGCTCTGTTTTTCAAAAGTTGAATAGAAAATAGTGGTTGCCAAAGTTGACTTTATAAATCCCTCAAAACAAACGGACAACCTGATGAAATTTCATTTCTTCAAGTGAACCGGTGGTTTGCCAGATTTCTTGAGGTCTATAGTTACAACTTTAGTGTTATTCCCCATATGAAAAATTTTCTCTATCGAAATTGAGCTCAAGTAGATGCCTCATTAACGGCGTATGTTAACTCGTTATTTTTGTAGAAAAATCACACATTTCACAAGATGAAAATATCAATTCATTCGCTGTGTGAAACCGTCAAACATAAAGTAACTTTTATTTTCATCACAGGGCGGTGTAGTAAGGTACGAGTGATATCGAAACAATGACGTGACAATTTCATTGAAATAAATACTCGGTTTCGAGTTTCATTATAACAATTATAATAATAATAATAGCAATGATTTTACATCGCTTTGTACCGCAATAATAATACAATAACGAATTACGTAAAATGTTTTTATAGATATGCAGTTTCCCATAGATGTGAACTCGGTTCAAAAAGATCATCAATTTTTAGAACCAGATGCTTTACAGTCGTTGTTCCGGAGACTACAAGCTTTGAATAAATGCGCCAATATGAAAGTTGAATTTATGCCTGCCAATAAAGTAAGTTTTTAAAAATTCCTGCACAAAAGTGCTTTCACAATTTAGATTACAAGTTCGTAGCTTCGTACGTGTATAAAAGGCCTGAACCCAGTGGTAGTATGTTGAGAAAGGAAATTTAACTAACAAAATCTTTTTGTTCGCGTCGAAACTCAAAATTGTACTCATAAGTACCATACGGTGCGTATAATCGGATCTTAAAAGTAGTAAGCTTCTTTACCAATAAGAAAATGAACGCAGACGAGGACCTGTAGCTTTGTAGTCTGTTGTCTGTGTCGATACATAGTTTTGCTAAAAGGTGAAACTACCTGCCGAAAAATAAAGAGACGTTACAGCATCGCTGGCTTACAGAATGAGAAAATGCGTAGTTGAATAAGACGAGTAAAAGCGTGTTTGTCAAATTCAAAACCTTAAATACTCCGAGTGTATTTAAATTTATCCACGAAATGTAAACTTATATTGTATACCAGCTCGCAGCCCATCCTCTTTGATGAAATTGTACAGTGGAAATATTTAAAGGCGTGTTTGTGCAGGATTAAAATGAGGCGTATTTTTTTCCTTCTTTTTTGATGTAGTAATTACTCTAAACGATACGATTCTCAATGCTGTGTGTATCAAATCGTGGCGTTGTGATATTTACACGTTTGTTTTTTAGGTATTTATTTTCCCATTTTTTTCATTTTCTATTTTTGGTCTTCTTTCAGAGAGTTTAGAGCAAATAAAAAATATTTATATCGTAATAGTGGTGACGTGAAGATGGGATGGGGATATTTGAAGGATTTATGTTTTGCATATATTTTTTCTCTCGTGTTTTCCGGTCTGTCTTATTTTTTTTTTTTATAAAGAAACGTCGTGGAAACGAGCTTTATCCCTGTAACAGTTTTATAATAATACAATTGACAAAAATATAAGTAAGAGGGAGGAGGATTGAAAATTCCATTATTATTGCGAAAAGCCGGGTTTATGATGTGGGCAAAATATGTTCGAGAATGGTTTCAAAATTTAATGAGAATTGAGGTTTTACCCCGTGTTTTGATTTAGGAAGAATCATTGGAAAATTTCATGACTATTTTTAGGTATGTTTACGTTTAAGTGAGTCAAAGAATCAAAAAATTGAAGAATTTTGATCTTTCTTTTTTTTTGGGGGTGCAAACAGCATCAAAATTACTGGAAGGTGTACCATATGTTCTTTCATGGAAAGAATTAGGTTAGGATGCTCGAGACGAAAAAATTGGTTGAAAAAAAAAACATGTCCCAATTCAAGTTGCCTTTTTCCTGCTGGAAAACCAGCAAACGGTGTTTTGAAAATCGACACAAAACTTCATGGCAACGTTTCCTAAAAGAGGACTACGATAAACTCGCGGTTATTCGAACTAAATGGTTTGACGTTGGGATTTTTTGAAAAATGGCTTTTAATTAAAGATGATTTATTCGTTTTTTTTTCCAAACGAGACTAACGACATCGGCGACGTGAATTTATAAATACGTATTATACGTCTATTTCGTTTTCGTATGGTATGGTACCTATCTAAATGGTGAGCCATGTGCTCGATGTCATAAACCAATAAGGTGTATACAGCGCGAGTACGAGTATAAGGTATGGCGAACGACGTTGTCGACGTGTGCTAAAGTCGACGTCGTCGACGTTTGGGTTTTATTTATTATTACCTATCTCACCGGAGGATAAAATTTAAATTTGTTTCCAAATTAATCGTTGTAGTGTAGGTTCTGTTGAAATGGATATAAATTAAGTAACGCACGCAGATTATAGGGTTGGATGTTACTGAGTCCAAAATTGCAGGGGGGATATGAGAAATTTGCTGACTGACATTGCGTAAAAATATGCTATTTTTCATTTCATTACTGTAGCAATCATCAAATTTGGCACCTGATAAGAGAACGCATTTTCTCGTAAAATCGAGTCTACGTAAAATTTAAAACACGTATCAGATGGCAAATTTGATGCGCTTCTACATTGGTCATTATACTTTTTTTTGGTAGAAAACTTAGTTTTGGCATTCAACGATAAAAACGATTTACCGATTTGTCGACTTGAAATCATTCCCGGGGAATGGAAAACGGCCTCAAATCGAAAAAAAAACAACTATTCAGGTCGATGCAGAAACTCAAATTGCACCTAGAAACCCGTGTGACAGCTTTTGTTTAGGGGTCTTCACGATTTTTTCAAAAATGACCCCTGTTTGAGACATCATAGCTCCCCTCCAGAGTGACCTAGGGGGCTAAAAAATTGTATAGGGAGTTTTCAACTCAAAATAAACAACATATCAAACAATTAGCAAAATCGAAAAACATTTTTAAAATCTGCTCCACTCTAATGTGCATGCACCCCTCACCCCACCACAAGTTTCATTTTTGATGCTAGGTCTTAGGTACATATTCATACCTTATCCTTGTAGGAAAACGTATAATTACGAAATTAGAATAAGAATAACGTGAAGAGTACTTACTTACTGCAGAATGCACACTCTTGTTTAGGACCCTACAAAATATAAAGGCATCCTCGATGTCCCACATGTATCCCAAAGCCCATAAAACCGTTAAAAATGGGACGATGTATGTTATCTTTGTTTAAAAAAAGATATCACTTTCGACAGTATACTTAGCAATGGGATACCTGCTCGTATGAGATTTGTATCTATGCGTGTGCGTTTGTTACGCGTAAACGAGTAACACGCCCCCTTTAATTACTCGTTTTATAATTTATATAAGATTCACGTAACGTACTCTTTTTTTATTTTATCGCTCGGCGCGAGTTTTTACGTCGAGGAAATGAACCGCGAAGCTGGGCACGTTGTATGGTATTAAGCTGTTGCAGGAGACTAGGCGGAAGGAAGATATGCGCGAATGCGAAAACGTGGGAAATAATGATTAATGTGTGGCAGCGTATTGAAAAATATACGTTCGCGAATTGTTATAAATACGTACTTTTGTTGTATACTCGTACTGGCGATTGCATGGCGGTCTCTTAACCATCGTAATTATATAAAGATGGGCTTTCTCTGCTGCGTACTGTACATGGTTCATCGTAATACATATCGCAGGTACCTACGTAAAAGCACACCGGAGATGTATTATTTTTGAAGGTTCACGAGGTATATTAAGTATTAGGTAGATAGATTCGCATTTTCATGATTTTTTTCCCTTTCGTCTTTTGATTACTTTGATGATACGTGTGTGTTATACGATAATCAAATAAATAGGTGCTTAGGACGTGAAGTACGTATCGGATCCGGCAATCGGGTTACTAGGTTAGCATATTCATCTAGTAGAACAATTCGACGTATCTATTGTTTTTATTAGTTTACAAGTATGAAAAATATCGTACAGAGTGCCCTAATAGAGGTGAGAGTATGTAAAGGATGCCTCCAATGGAGACGAGACGTCGATTGCACCGCCATCGCCACCGCCTCATCTAATGATGCGAATCAACGACTTACGTAGGTCTGGGTACATACAAAGAATATGTTTTTGTTTCGAGAGGCTTTTGTATGAATGGATTTGTTGGTTCTAAATGTGGAATAACTAATTGAAGGGTTCGAGTTGAATGGAGTACTGTTGCTCTGGGTTTGGCCTTTTTCGAAACTCTCGTTTGGGTATGTTCTTCATAGTGAAACGTCCCAAGGTATGTCTGCACTTTCTATGGTGTTAAATACCGCATCGTCGCGAAGAGTACCCAAACATGGTTATTTTTAAGCTCGACTATGGCAGGCGGTAATTTGTAACGAACAAGCGTGTAATTAGTTATCGAAAGTGATGACTGGAGTAATTGTAAATGAATTTGTCATCTCGTATACGAGAATCTAATTAACATTTTCATTAACGCAGGAGGACGAATCGGATTCCGATACGGAATGTGCGCTGAGTGAAAACTGGTTATTTCAACCTGAATCGAGGCGTTGGTCTAGAATCTGTGATGTACACCATATTACCTTACCGACAACTACGAGTACGTAATCGTTTATAGTGTTTTAATTTACTTATCTAATGTAAGAGTAATTAAATTATGCTGTAAAAGGCGCAATCCCCATCGACAATTCATTTGGCATTATGCTAGCATATTATTAGCATTGGTAACATTATGTTAGCATGGAGCTAAGCAAATGCTCTAGCATCATGTTGCCTGTTTTTGGACTCCCCAATAATGCTAGATGCTAGCGTGATCAAGTGCTATCATTGTGCTATCATAACCCCAGGTGCTACCAGAATGCTACTAAAGTGTTTCTGGAATGCTACTTTACTGTTACTAAAATGCTACCAGAATGCTACAAGGATCATGATCAAGTGCTATCATTATGCTATCATAACCCTAGGTGTTACCAGAATGCTTCTAAAATGTTTCTGAAATGCTACTATAGTGTTACTAAAATGCTACCAGAATGTTACAAGGATCCTATAACTAGCATTTTGCCAGCACCAGGGTGGTACAAAAACAGGCAGCATGATGCTAGCAGTAGCATTCTCAAATTTTGTTAGTCGATGGGGATAGATAATAGTATACGATATGCAATGGTTATTGAATTTGTTAACATCTGTGTTGGCTCATTATTTACCTTAACGTTTGGTAAAAAAATTTCAGCCGAGGAGAATAACGATAACGTTACGGTCGTGTTGAGAAATAGTAGTCTTCCTCCATTCGCGATGCAGCAGCCCGAAGGCGATATCACAGTGTCAAGGTTTCGTCGTTCTGGTAGCGAAAGATTACGCGACGGAGCTAAAGCTTTTCTCAGAAGAGTTCAAAGTTTAAAGTCGAAACGCCGTAAGCAGAAAAATCGCGAAGGTGTGATAATCAGCGGACCTCAGGTAAATAGAAGAAAAACAATACCTACGTACGTTCTAAATTTATACAATGGAATTTATAAGTTGTATTTACGGTGTGATTTACGCGAATGGTTTCTAGGTGGTCGATGTGTCATCGATGGAGGCTAAAATTAAGGAACTGAATTGCGTAGATGTTACTCCGCCCGAATCTCCGTTTACCCCTGAAGATAACCATAGGCAGGTCAGAAGGTACTTGTCAAAACCAGAGAGTGATTTTGCTGCTTTTTCTGATTCAGAAATTACCATCAGGCAGTCTTTCCAAGATAATAGCAATAATAATTCTAAAGTAAGTACTGATATTTTTCGTACAGATTTCTGAGAAAATTCACCAAAGTGATGGTTCAGTACTGGATGGGATTTTTAGATGTCTTATACTCGCTGGAAATGGCTGCAGAATTAGCATTCCAATTTTGTACAAGTCTTGAAGCAGCTATGCCACTTTTAACTTTTTGAATGGCTGTAGCTCTTTCAATTTCGAAATTAGACAAAATGTAAATAAGAATCAGTTTGTAGAATATAAAAGGTTCTATCAAAAAGGTCTCTTACAAATTTTATCTAATCAACAAATTGAAGTACGTAGTTAACAACCCCACGAATTTTCAAATGATCGTAGTTTCTTCAATTTTAAAGTCACGCCCCTTCAGATCTTGAGGTTGGAAAAATTCATACACTTGAGGCTGAAAGCAGGAAGTTGAACGTAACCATAACTTGAACTAAAATGATTAAAAAAATTGTAACCTGGAACCGAACCCGAACCGAAATTATTCAAATACCACAACCTGAACCAGAATGGAAAATGGTTCAGGTTATTGTTAGGACTCCTCGTACACTTTTCATTCAAAATTCACTGTAAGGGGTGTTCCGATAGTAGAGCACCGCCTTCAACCCAGAGATGCAGCTACCCAAACTACATATGGGTATGCATGTTTGTCGACCTCTAGGATTTGAAGGAGCAACGTTATGCGTTAGTCCTGGTAGCTGTTTCAAAACGTCGTAACCCTGCTGACAATATAGATAGGCAATTTTTTGAAACATTTTTGTAGAATTTTTTGAGCTCTACGAAATGAGTTATATTCATGTTTTGCCTGATTCTAAAATTGAAGGAGCTACAATGATTTGAAAATTTGTTAGCTTCATAACTCCTTCAATTTTCAAGTTGTACAAAATTTTGTAAGAGCCAATTTTTGTTGAACTTTTTAAGCTCTACAAAATGAGCAGGCGTTTTGAAACATCTACCAAGACTAATGCATAATGTTGCCCCTTCAAATCCTAGTGTCGGCAAACATGCATACACTTATGTAGTTTAGGTAGCTGTATCTCTGGTTTAAAGGCAGTGCACTATTACCAGAACACCCTGTACTGTAAACAGTGAGTAATGGCGATTAGAGAAATAGACGAAATTTTTTTTAGAAAAATTGTAAATTTTTAAAATTTTTGTCAAAAAATTGAGGAAAAATTACATTTTAGCCAGAAATTTTTCGATTTTTAATCCACCTTAAATAATGACATCTTTGAATCTTCTCTTAACAAAAGGCGTTGTATGGACATATTTCCCATGTTCAAAATTGGAGGGACAATTGATCTGTTGAAAAAAAACATCAAAATTTGAACAAATTTTCTTAGACGATTCTTATGCAATTTTAAAATTGAAGCGACTACGAATTTATGTTGGAACAAAAAAAATCCGAACAGAACATTAATCAAAAAAATAGATACTTTGAAAACTGACCAAATTTAATGCAGATTTTTTACCCAAAATCAAAATTGAAAAGGCTTGTGGCAACATTTTAAGTAAAAAAAAAAAACAAAAAACTAATCAAAAACTTGTAAAAATTCTAAATTTTTGAATTTTATTTATTAATGTTATTTACTTTCTTCAATTTCCAAGTTTCGAAAAAAAATTATCTTGATCAAATTTTATCTGTTTTTGATGTTTTGTAGTTTAATTAAAATTTTTTGAAATAACACTTGCCCCTTCAATTTTGAAGATAGACAACTCCTTCATTATGTCTTATCCATGTTTTGGTAACAGCGTTGTAGAACAATTACGTTAAAAGTTCCTGATATCGTTTACGTTCGAATCGGGCGGGCGGGGGGGGGGGGGGGGGGGGGGGGGGGGTAGAACGACCGTTCCACTGGATGACATGTCTAATTAATAGAAATTCTCTGAATATTTTCTTGCTTTTTTCTGCATATGAGAAAATAAATGCTGTTTCGATTCGTCCAAATTCTTTGCAGTCTCGTATTTAGCACCAGGGCAGCCAAGGCTGAGCCCTGGTTGGTACGAGGTTTTGCCCTGGTTGAAGAATTTCTTAAATTTCTACTCATTCGGTCGAAAAGTTTCGAAATTCGATATTTGAAATGTTGAAAAAATGATGAAATTTTAGCGTTTGAAGTTTTGATTGTATTTTTTTGTGAAAAATTTCGTTCTCGTTTCGCTCGGGTTGAATAAACTTGCTTTTTCGAAATTTTAGATGCCATGATGAATGAATTTGAAGAACTAATTACATGCATGGGTGGTTGGAGAACCCCCTCTCTCGTCCTCGATACCAGTCGGTCTTTCATTTCATTCAATTTTTATATATTTTCTGGTTAAAATTCCATTTGCCTTGGCTAGAAAAAATCCAGGTTACGAGTCTGATTCTTTGATTCTATTTCGAAAGTGGGAGGAAGAAAGGGTTCTTTGAAGCATTTGAAAAAATGAAGGACAAGGGGACTGGTAATTACAAAGGTAGAGAAAATGTAATGAAATTTATTTTACACCCAGTGTTGCAAATATTTTATACAAACAAGCGAAATTTTTAAAATAAAATTATTAAAATTACGTATTTTTAAGTATCGTGACGTAGATTCAAACGAATAAAACCAATTTTTATTATATTTCAGATGCTACTAGACGTATCGGACGTATCGAGTAAACAAAGTCAATGCTCTTCGCGAAGCGGTAGCCAAGATAGTCAAACTTTCGCATTGGTCTCGCCAGTCCGCAAAAGTGAGCACTTTATTTCCAAAACAACATAGATATATAAATTTATAGATCCGGCTCGGTGCGGCGACCCGGTCGAACACTTTTGCCATATAAATTACTCAATCGGCGGATACGCGATTAAAGAAAAATATCCGTATTGGCTGGAGAGGAGAGCTCTGGCTTTGGTTATTTACACAATGACGTCAATATGACAAATGAAAGCGATGAACTTCATTCGGTTGAAAATTTCATACCGCCGACGTTATTAAAAACGATATCTGGCGGTTATTAATATACACTCTTTAATGCTACGTTCGTATGTACTCGTGTATACGAGTACTGTACAAATGCAAGTATTATTTAAAATAATGGCTATAAAATGACGCTATTTATACAAATGGTATTTTGTCTGAGTATATATCGAAGTATACGTACGTATACATCGCACTCGTAATTTATATGTAGCTCGTAATTAGTCTCGATAGCTCGTTTATATGTATACGTATAGAAAGGTCGAAGTGAAAATTTTTTTTATTCATCGTTATTATGAAAATGAACACGTACACGACGATTACGCCAATTTAATTGTATACGTCCATTTGTATATACGTAGGTATATAGTAAAAGAAAACGCATATGTATGCTCTATTCTAATGCGCACGTATCACGGTGCTGACTGTTGATTGACTTATCAATGTCGTTATTTTGTTGCAGAAAATGAAAGTCCGGATGCGTTCACGGTTATTGAAGGCGGTGATACGACGCTGAGACAAAAGTAAGTAGATCAATTCGAAGCAGAGTGAATCGTAGACACGGCGCGTATATTGATATGTTATTGACATTGAACCGATAATCGAGTTATACACGTACGATGAAGTCTTAAACTGTACGTGGGTGGGGCAGTGGCAGAGGGGAATTGATTGAAATGTATGCTTAGATATGCAGAATGTAAATGGTTGTGTGCGTTGTGATGTAATTGACTGGATTGTCTTGTGTTCTTCTCGGTATCGAGATTAGGTTTCGATAAGTTCAAGTCGATAGCTTCATTTAGAAATGAGACTGTTGGAATGATATGGTGTTTGACTGTCGAGGATTCAATTCGAGATGTTTTTTGGGGGAAATTATGTAACGTCTTATACGATATTATTTCATACTCTAGTTCTGGACTATGACATTCGTATCATTCGTAGGACTTGTACTATTATTGTATTTAGAATTGTGCATGTGACAGAATTTTCGTATTTACGAAACCGATGCTAGCATATATATGAGTAACTTGGCTCTTGTTTATTGACATGATAAGTTTCCGTCTTCGATATTTTATTCGTATTCGCCGGTGCATATATCGGAAAGAATGTCAAGTAGATAGGGTTTTGGAAAATGAAGTCATATTGTGTGGTAATCTCGCAACGTGCGAGTATGTCGTGAAGCGAAGAATACGAGGAAAAAGTTTGATGGGTGTTATTCGTTTGCGTAATAATGTACGTATAATGTATGATATCTACTTATACGATTGTCGAGCGAAATCTAATGGTTTATTCTTTGGCTGCGAAATGAATGAATGACAATATATTTCACCTGTGAATTGTAGAATTGTTTGGTATTAATCGAATTTGAAAGTTTGTCTGGGATGTGTATTGTCTGAGTAAATGTTTCGATATTAGAGCAGCTTTTGGTTTTTTGTTTTATTTTTCATCCAGTTTCGAGTTATAAAATTTATGAAATATTATAAGATTGTGTTTCGATGGTTGAATTTTTACCTAGATGTAAAATCAATTATGGAAGATGGGTGTTTCAACCTCAAAGAAGATTAATTTATTTGATATCATTTCAAAAAAAAAAAAAAAACTCAGCTGGTAAAATTGTCGATAGAAAATTTTTTAAGGATGGAAATTATTTTCATAATAACTGACACATGAACATGAGCAGCTTTTTAAAATCAGGGTCTGTTTTTAGTTTTGAGGATCAAATCTTGTGGAGGAAAATTTTGTAAAAAAAATGACATATGTACTCGTAGCATGAGCAACTTTTTATTGAAATGTTAAAAAGTGAGGCACTTTTTCATTAAATGTGAAATATCAAATTTTCTAATACTTGTAGACATATTTAATATTTTCTTATTCAAATTTTTTATTCGATTTTTTTTTCAAAATTTGCATCAAATAGTGATAATATTTTTCACATTTTTTAATTTCCTTCAAATTTGATATTTTCTTTTAAAAATGGTTAAATTATCCTTGATAATATTGTATAGCATTAGTTTCCAAATTTTAATTCAAATTTTTTATATTAATCCTGTGGGGGGGGGGAGAAGGATTTTTTTTCTTTTACTAATTTTTGACAGTTGCCTAGTTGAGATATTACTCATTGATGAGCCACTTTTTTGATTTTTTTTTTTTTAATTTTCAAATATGAAATTTTTTTTAGCACAAATATATTTTATTTATCTATTTTCAAAAAAATTCCAAACTTTCAGCTACTCAGCGAGTAAGTGGCGTTTCTACATAAAGGTTTTACGGATTCACCCCTCCCCCCTTCCATCGGTGAAGAATTATATGAAGTTTTTCTTGAAATTCGTTGACTCTTGAACATGAATTTTTTCTCATTTTTGCCCTAGCTTGGCTTGGCTATAATTTTCAATAGCGTATACTAGATTAATTACAAGTAAAAATTATACTTATGTATTATTTTAAATCGATTCGCATCCTTGAAATCGAACACGAATTAGAGTTCATTTTGGAGAAAAAATACCAGATTTCTCATCAAATTCGCTAAAAATACTTTTTTTGTACCGTTTTCTTTTCTTGAACATTGATTTTATTTTGTTTGATGTCTTATACCTACTGAATTGTATTTGTTTACAGGCCCCCTCATTAAATTTCGAGAACGGGGACAAACAATTTTACGAGGGTCCCTTTTTTGTTTTCATCACTTTAAAAAAAAAAAAAAGTGTCTATCATGTTTTGGTTGTTAGTAACATAGCCAGATCGTCATTCAAGGGTGTTTTAGGAGCATTATTTTGTTAAAATAATGAAATCTATTGAGCCCGAGCGAAGCGAGGGCAAACATTTTTGCAAAGAATTGGATTCAAAACCTGAAATTTCATCATTCTGAAGTTGAAGGAGGAAATTTGAACAAGAATCTTTGAGAAATTGAGACTGAAATTGATTAAATTTTGATCGATATTTCAATTTTTTATTTGAAAGAATATGGAACAAACAAGGTGTTCGACAATTTTGCTAATCCTGCAGAAATACTGATTTTGAGTCATCCTGAAAATTTGTGCAACCTTTTCTTGTACATTTTTTCGTCAATTTTTTTTTTTGTTTTTTACCCAAATGACTTTTTAGACTTGGAATTTTTTTTCTGAAATTCTGAGCTTTTTGGCCTTGAAAAATTTATATTTTTCAAAATTTGACTTTTAGATATTTTTTGTCAGACTATAATATTTTGCTGGACTTTTAAAAAATGGGATCAATTTTTTAAAAAATCCAATTTATCAATATCTTGTTTAAATTTTTGAAAAACTCGTAAATAAAAAGACATTCTTGTACCAGAGTGGATCCATTTTTGGCACCTACAAGTTTTTTGTCCACTTTTTTTTATCATTTTTTCTCCTTTTAATTACTATAACAAAATTCCTCTTGAATCGAGAAATCTTGCATTTCAATTTCCTTTTTTAAAGTTTTGTATGAAAAAAAAAAAACAGTAAGAAAACAAATTTACAATTTTTCAAGTCGACTATTTCTACCCCCTTCTTCCCCCCCTCTCCCATCTCCCCAAAATCGAGAATTTTAATTTTGAACTGTCTTGTACACTTGGATGAAATCCAATAAAATAAGAAAAGGTGGGGTGGATGAAGACAATATTTGAATTTATTCAGACCTTCAGACACGATAAAAACACGAATTTTGGTTTTGATATTTTTGTGGTTCTCCAAAAATCTTGTAAAAGACTTTTTTTCGATTTTGAAATTTTACCAGCTAATGCTCTATGCAATTCCGAAAATTGTTTGCTAAAAATTTGTATAAAAAATATTTTATTTGATTCGAGTATAATAATAGAAAATTATAATTAATTTTAAAATAAAATTATACGACCATTTTGACAAAATAAGTTGAGAGTAGGATAATTTGCAAAAGTGACCATTTCCTAAAAGGAAAATAAAAAATATTAATTTTTATGATCACTTTTTTTAATTTTCAAAATTATTATTTTCCATTAAAAAACAAAAAAGTCACTCGCAAGATTTTCAAGAATGAAACCCACTGAAATGATGAAAAAAAGGTAGTGGGTGACGATAAAAGAATGTTATTTGTAGTCAATGGGAATCGAGGATGTTATTTTCTTTTTAATTCAATACTTACATAGGAATTTTTACTTCAATGATTTTATTTAGACTAAAATAATAATAAAAAATCTGTTTACTGTTAACTTCTTCTCCGCAAATAGAGACAATAACAGTTATTTGAATAAACTTTCAAATTAAAAAAAATTAATAAAAATTCTGTTTGTGCTGTTTGCTGTAAAAATTAAAAAATAGTACGTAGACAATATTTGATGAATGATGAAGAAAAATACAATACTAAAATTGGATAGGTGTATAATTTGGCCTAATACTAAGTAGGCAAATAAGACTTCAATCGTATTTACACGTATAACTCGTTAAAAAAATATTTGTTCGCATTTATGAAAAGATTTTAAATTATTCTAATCGTTTAACAATTGACTCGGATATCTAACGATTAATTATTTGAATTGCAGAGCGACAGTGGCACGATGGCACAGCTTCCAAAGAAATTCGGTCAGACCGAGTTCATTGCGCGGACAATCGATTAATTCGTTGACAGTGGGTCAGATTTTAGTATTAAGGAAATTATCGTTACTCAAACTTACGGCTATTATGGAAAGATACTGTCCCAGTCATCGTACCACCGGATGGAATTGGGAATTACCTAAATTCATCCGGAAAGCCAAAACACCAGATTATAAAGGTATATATCTATACGATTGTATCTACGTACCTTGAAGTTTAACAACAGCGATGTTCTAATGTGATTGTATTTTCTCACAGATAAATCAGTCTTCGGTGTACCGCTTTTAGCAAACGTACAACAGAACGGCAACGTGCTACCGGAATTCATCATCGAAGCTTTGGAATGGTTACGAATGAATGCCTTAGATCAAGTCGGTATCTTCCGGAAATCCGGCGGTCGTTCCAGAATACACAAGTTAAAAATGATGGCCGAAAGTAGATCATCTAAGATTAATTTCAATAATCAGCAACCTCACGATGTGGCCGATATGGTTAAACAATATTTCAGAGAGTTACCCGACGCATTGCTTACGAATAAATTATCGGAGACGTTTGTGGCGATTTTCCAATGTAAATTAATTTTTTTAATTAATTTTTCTTTTTCGTGAAATTAGTTTCTCTAAAGTGGGATTTTATTTTTATTTAGATGTTCCCGATAATCTGAGACAGGAAGCGGTCCAATGTGCTTTGATACTTTTACCCGATGAACATCGAGAAGCGTTGTTGATATTGCTCGATTTCTTATACCAAGTTGCTCAGCATAGCTACGCAAATCAGATGTCAGCCAGTAATTTAGCTATTTGCTTGGCACCGTCGTTGTTCTATTGGACGCATACGTCGAATAATTCGCATATTCGAAGATCTTCGTCTATGTCGCCAAAAAGACTACAGAAAAGTAACGCGTTTCCCGATGTCAAAGAACTAGGTCAGAATATCGCAGCTCACGAATGCTTGTACTTTTTGATTAAAAATCATCAAGATTTATTTATGGTAATTATCGTATTCTTTATTAATATTTCTATGCTTTGAATTCGTGAAAGTAATGTTTGCTGGTAATTTCAGGTAACTGAAGAAATCATGGGTCAGTGCCATTTCAGCTACATGGATGAAAGTGTACCAGTATCTCTGGAAGAGCTGGGAGAAGAATTACAGCAAGATTGGCGAGGATATCTGAACATGTGCAGGAATGCTTTATCAAAAGAAATCAAAGAAAAGTAATTTGAATTTTTTTAAACGCATTATGAAAAAAAAAGAATCATCGATGTAACAAAACTAATCTTTTTTTATTCAGAAATCGTGGCTGGGTAATTTCCACCACTTGGGAAGATGTTGAAATCGCTTATAAAAAGGTCCGAGATGGACATCCGCTTAGATTATGGAGAGTTTGTACCGAAGTTGAAGCTCCTCCAAAGGAATTACTTTTTAGAGTTTTACGAGAAAGGCACGTCTGGGACGTTAATCTACTCAGATCCAAGATCGTTCAGAAACTCGAACCTTATGCCGAATTGTTCCAGTATGTTACCAAAAATATCGATCCTTTACCGCCCAAAGATTTTTGCGTTATTAGGTACGCATAATTATTATAATGATATGAAGTGCATGGTGGAAAAAATTAATTACCTGTTGGCTATCTTACGTAGATCGTGGAAAACTGATTTATCCAAAGGCGGATGTATGGTTGTTGAGACATCCGTTGAACACAGTGATGCCGAACTTATACCCGGTGGTGTTCGAGGAATCGTTCTAGCCTCTAGATATCTTATCGAACCATGTGGGTCAGGAAAATCTCGTATTCTGCATTTATCCAGAGTTGATATAAAGTAAGTTTGAATTTTATGGAATAATTGATAATGTGATTGATGGAAATGAATCGAATTTTAGTTTTATTCCATAAGAATAGGATGGTCGATTTCTACTTTTTCTCGAAGGGGTCTGCAAATTGAAAATCATCCAATTTAAATGCAACCCCCCATTTTTTTCTCGCTCAAATACAAAATATTCCGAATTTTCTCAAGAAAAGTAGGTATTGCTTTCGCAAAATTTTCGACTGAAAATTAAACTGCAGTTATTTTGGTTTGGGGAGAATGTTGTCCACTACCCTCTCTTTCTGTCTGATACGACCTCGTATGTTTTAAAACTATGTCTTGACCAGAAAAGTTTTTATTTTTTCAATCTTGAATTTTAGAAATAAGGTCAGAATATTTTTTCGGGAAACGAGAATCATTAAAATCATGAATCAATTTGTGGTGATTTTTATATGTAATTTGTTATTTTTATGTCTAAAAGTCAAATTTTGAAACAATCTAAATTTTTCCAAGTTCAAAAGTCAACTGATCATTTTATAGAATTTTTCAAAATCGAAAAAGTCAGAATTTCTAAAATTTTCCAAGTCCAAAAAAATCGTTTGAAATCTGAAAAAATTTTCAAGTACAGAAAATCTAAAATAGCCTGACAAAATGTCTGAAAGTCTGCGTGATTTCCAAAATTTTCCAAGTCAAAGAAATCTGACTGAGAAAATGTCTAAAAGTCAGCATTTTCTCTGAAATTTTCCAAGTCCAAAAAGTCAGTGAAAATCTGAAAATTTTTTCAAGTCCAAAAATGTCTAAAAATCAGCGTGACAGAATTTCGTGTCGTTTTTTGCAAGTTTGGTCATCGCAAAAGCATATCTTATGCTAAAATTGGAAATTTTTCATTGCATCATGTGGACTGAAGTTGAGTTATTGCACGCTAGGTCATTTTTACCCAGGGATGGTGGTCCGAACCCATATGTTCCAGGTTCAGGGTTCAGAGTTCGGGGTTTGTTCCGTTCCGTTCCGGTTTGGTTCGGTTCAGTTCCGGACCATTTTTTTTTCAAAATTCTCTTCATATTCAAAAATATTGGTTGACCATTTAATAATTATGACACGGTTGTGGAATTTCTGAGAAAAATTTAGGTTTGACTCCGAACCCGAACCCGAACCCTGAGGCCTGAACTCGAAAAAAAAATGAAAAATGTTTCGGGTTCAGGTTCGGAGTTTAAAGGTTCGGTTCGGTTCGGTTCGGACCACCATCCCTGTTTTTACCTGTGAAAATCAAAATTTCAAATCGAAATTATATCTACTTTCATTTTTTTGCGTGAGATTTGCTACAAAATTGAAAAAAAATGCACTTTTCACTCCCCTTGAAAAAAGATATAAATAGTGCCAAAATGTTAACATCTTCCCTCCCCCCTCCCCCATTTTCTTTGTAACTGAAATTTTTTTAAAATAAGTTAGAAATGTTAGTTTGTAATTCAGATATTTTAGGGCTCTAAATGACCCAAAATCAGTGTTTGGAAAACGTTTTAAAAACCAAAAAAACGTTATTTTTAAGCCTTTTCATTTTTGAAAAAAAAGGAAAACTGAAATTTATGAAAATGACTATAAACGAAAAAAACTGTATTTTTTTCGTTTTTCAATTTTTTTGGTTTTTGTTTGTTTTTCAGCGTATTTTGAACATTTTTCAACATTTTTAAACTTTTTTAGCGTTTTTAAACGTTTTTTAGCACGTTCTTTCTATTTTGATGGGTAATAAGTTATTAATTCACAAATGTTGAAAAAACGCTAAAAACGTTAGAATACATTAAACAATTTCTAAAAACGTTAAAAAACAACAAAAAAACAAAAAAAAAACGTAACGAAATGAATTTTTTTCCTTTTAAAAAAAAACGAAAAACGACATAAGACGTTTTCTTGAATGAAACGAAACAAAAACGAAATAATTTTTTCGTTTTCCAAACACTGCTCAAAATTAAAAATTTTCCATTTTTATAAAATAAAAAACAAAATGAAAAGATTGTAAGAGGATTTTCGATTCAAAGTGAAAATTCTGGCAGGAAATCTGCTTTCAAAGTCTTTTATATATATTTTTAATTTCTGAAAAAAATCATGTAAAATTGTAGGCACCTACCTATTTGAAGGAATGGGTAAACTTACAGGGTGTAGTGGGACAAAAAATTTCTACCATTACTTTTGTCATTTTTCAAAAAACAGTTTTGAAAGTTGATTCATTGTGCGAATTTTTAGTTCAAATCGAAAATTGTCTTACTAGTACACTCTTTTCATTTCTTTTTTTTCATAAAAATATTTAAAAATTTAATTTTGGGTCATTTGGTGTCCTACGAGCTTAAAATGTCTGAATTACAAACTCAAAATTTCAACTTTTTTTAAATAGAAATAATAAAAAGTGGGGGAGGAGAAATTAAATTTTTCCACTCTATCTCTTCCTGTGAATAATTGAGTGTATTTTTTTCAATTTAAAGCAAATCTCATTCAGAAAAATGAAAATAGGTAATTTTGATTCGATCTTATTTCTGGCTTGAAATACCAATTTTCATCGAAGAAAATGAATTCGTGTTCTAACTTGATTTCAGTCTGCATGTTGCAATGAAAATTTAAAAAAAATATGTATATCATAAAAATGATATTTAAAAAAAAAAGTCAGCCACAGTTTTTTTTCGTCAGTCCATGATGAAAATTCGTCGATTTGTTGCAGTGAAAAAATTGCCTTTTATATAAAGCATGGGAAGGATAGAGAGGGGAAGGGAGGGGACTATGACGTCGATTCGAAATCTAAACACAATTCCCAAGCCAATCCATATTTTATTTTTGAAGGAAAAAAAGTATAAAATTCGATCCACCAATAACAACACTATCCATATTTGAAATACCTAATCCTATCGTTTTTTGTTATTTCCAGAGGCCGAGGCTCAGAATGGTACAACAAATGTTACGGCCACATGTGCGCTCAATATTTATTAAAAATACGTAATTCATTCCAAAGAATGACCGAAGGACCAGAAAGTAAAGTGTAATTTTTTTTAACGTGTTGACTATTGTTTATGTTATATCGGCATGGTATTTTTTTCTGTCTTTTTCAACGATTCAATGTAATTGATGTTAATTTAATTTGTGATATTTGTATTATGTATAGAAATGATTTTAATGTGCTTAAAGTACTTTTTAAAATAATGTCAATAATTTATAAATACCTATTTTATTACTACGATTATTTTAAATATCGCGTATACCGATTTTCTTGATATTTTTTTCGTTTGACGCAAAAGACTTAATTTGTTTCCCTCGTTCCCTTCTCCCTGTTTTTTGTTTTAATTTTTGGAAAAAATCTGCATTTAACAGTCGTAGGTATATTCCATTGAAAAACCAAATACGATTTTTTTTTTCGTTCTAATAAATTAAAAGCTAGTCACAACTGTCGAATTGAAAAATAATCAAAACAAGGTGCCAGATTTTCTCGAAGAAAAACGCTGCGCTGGATTTCTCGTTCATTAGCATTTCTATATAGTATTTGAGATACAATCAAATATATTATATTGTGTGTAAAACAACGAAAATATATATTCTAGTCTTACTATATTAACTATCTCATGCATTGGAAATTTTCATCGTATTCGTAGGTCTACGATATGAGAAATTTATTATTCGCATTGAATTGAAAAGAAAAAATTTAATTTACCAAAGAAACGCGGGTTTTATCTTATCAGTTTTTTTAACGAATTACATTTCCATTTAATGTTCCTGTTTTATATATTCCACGGAATATGATCTTGATTGAATTAAGTAATAGAGTTTTTTTTTAATTGAAAACTTTTTTTTTCTACGTTGTTATTATATAAAATTGTGTATTTACTGTTGTACAGTCGAGATGAAAAAATTTGTACATCACTTACGCGTGTTTTAGTTACCGCTGTGTATGATATACCTATATTTTGTTACTTATATAAACGATTAAGTATATAAAATGTGAATTTGTTTTAAGCGTTTGTACGTAGTACATCACTTTTTTTTAATTTTTATTCTGTATGTGAATACCAATCGGATGTTTTAAATAAATGATTTTAATAACATCGCGGTTCGAATGATTGGTTCGAATGCGAATGCGAATACGAAACAAACCGAAGTGACAGGAAATAGTATTTGATATGCTTTCGATTTGTCTGACCGTTGTAAAACGGTGTCCGCGAGGCGAGATGACACAAAATAGTGTGAATTTCAACGAGTAAACTATATATTTGATACTATTAAATAGAGTGTGAATATCTTGTTTCAATATTTGCTCGATGTGTTGAATCGTGCAATGATATGTGAAGCGGTTTCGCGATAGGTAATTTGTGATAACACATGTCTACGTGTCTATCCAAGTGTAAACATGGCCGATGTTCTGATTTAATTCAGTCTGGGTAAATGGTTACCTGTGCGATTTCGTTAACAAGCATAAAAAACCTATTGGTATGCTGCGCATCGTTTAATTTCAAGAGTCACTTTCCAATTTTCATAAATTTACGCATGTTATGGCCGATCATTGTGTTTGAAAATTAAATGTGCAAATAGTCGGACAGCGACGACGATGCTCGACATTATAATCGTTACGTTGAATTTCATCACTATCAATGAAGTAGAAAGTTATATACGATGCTCATCGTTTCAAACGGTTTTTAATTGTTTGTAGGTACTCGCATGTATGCGAATTATTTTGTAATGTGGATGCGGTTATAAGCTGAATTCATTCTGTCGGTTTTCTGCGTATTCGTCATCGCGGCGATGAAAGCTGCGTAGAATCGGCGACTTTGGTTCCGTACGTTCGTCCCTGCTAAAGCGATGAATTTTCACATTTCTCTTCAATGTTGAGAGGTTCTATGTATGATTTCGTACGAAAGCGTTCGTTTAATTCGTGAAGGATGTTTTCTTAAACGAACAAAACAAAGACCGAAGAGAATAAGGTAAGGTAGTAGACGGTAGTTTAATTGATTCATTCGTATTACGACATGTCATTGCTATAAGATTCAAGATGAATCTATTTACCGTTTCGGTATACGATACAATCGAGAAAATTGGGTAATTTGTTTACTTTTCTGATGAGATTTCCTTTTACGTTTAGAAATTTATAAATATGCTAATTAACATTAACCTAAACCGAGTTACCTACGTTAACTTTTAAGGAATGGTAATTTTTATTAAAATTGAAATTAGTTTCATGCGCGAGTCTAGACAAATAATCACAAAAAAAATGAAACATCGTTCTGTTAGAATCGTTGCGGAATTGATTAAATAATAAATTTTTCATACTCGCATTCATCATGGTGAGCATCTAAGGTAGAAAACGTAGGTAACTATTTAAATGATAACATCCAGAACTTCCAGAAGTATTACGAATGAAATTAAAGGAATACAAAATTAATATAAGGTACTGTCACCAAAGATGGCTCACCTTAATTTTGAGGCGTTATAACTTCACTCTGAGTTGAGTTTGAGGGGCAGTTTTTGGTATACACGTACCTTAGACCTTTACCTGCAATTGGATTTCGAAAAAGTCGAACTTGAATAATTCTACCCCCTTCCCTTCAAAACACCTCAAGTGGGCCAGGGTGTCCGTTATTTTAAATTTTTTTGAAATTGGTGGAGTGGACACCCTTGATCTCTTCTCCAACACCCTAATCTCAGAATTTTTTCAAATTTTTTGAATAAAATTAAACTGGCGCCCACGAGTCTCAAAGTTTAACCATGGGATTCTCACATAAGGAAGTTGAACACTTTATTTCTGAAAAACGCCATTTTAAAATAAACTCTCAATTTATCTCATTTGAATATATTGAAAGTAGATATTTAAAATTCCAAACATTTTCGCGCAAAATTTTTTTTCCAAGTTGAAAATTGAATTTTTGGCAGGAGTTCAAAATAATTATATGGAATTTTTAAAATGATGGCCTATGATTTATTTTTTCAAAAAGTAGAATGTTCTTTTTTTCAACATTTTTCATTGTTTTCTTCACTTTTTAAATCCAAATTTCAGAATTGAATTTTTGACAGGGGTTCGAAAAATGTGAGATTATCCAAAGCAGTACAGTTTCTAAAATTTGTTGACATTAATTTTTTTGATCATTTTTTTCAAACTTTTTTGCTAAAAAAATTTGGGCTGAAAATTTTTTTGACAGGGGTTCAAAAATGTGGGATTTGTTAGAGTAAAGCATTTTCCAAAATTTGTTGACATTCAATTTTTTTAATAATTTTTTTCACATTTTCTTGTTCAAAAAAATTCGAATTCAAAATTGATTTTGGCATAGGTGCGAAAAATACGGAATTTTTTGAGTTCATTTTTTAAAAATTTGGCAATAATCAATTTTTCAATATTTCTTCTAATAAGCAATTCGAAATTTAACACTCACTTTTCAACACTTTTTTCGAGCAATTGGGGCCAATAGTTTATCGATGTTCTTTCACACAGTAAAGCACAAAATCAACTTAAAAATTCCGTATTTTCCGCACCCAAAATAATTTAAAAAATTAATGTTGAAAAATTTTGGAAAACGCTTAACTTTAAAAAATCCCACATTTTTCGAACCCTTGTCAGAAAAAATTTCAATTCGAATTTTTTTAACAAAAAAGTTTGAAAAAAATGATTAAAATAATTAATATTAACAAATTTTAGAAAATGCGTTATTCTGGAAAATCACAGATTTTTCGAACCCCTGTCAAAAAAATTTTCAATTCGAATTTTTTTAAACAAAAAAGTTTGAAAAAAATGATTAAAATAATTAATGTTGAAAAATGTTGGAAAATATTTTACTTTAGAAAATCCCACATTTTTCGAACCCTTGTCAAAAAAAATTTCAATTTGAATTTTCTTAATAAAAATGTTGAAAAAAATGATTAAAATAATTAATATCAACAAATTTTAGAAAATGCGTTACTTTGGGAAAACTGCAACATTTTTCGAACCCCTGCCAAAAATTCAATTCTGAAGTTTGAATGAAAAAAAGTTAAGAAAACAATGAAAAATGTCGGGGAAAAAACATTCCACCTTTACCAAAAAAAAATCATGTCATTTTAAAAATTCCATATATTTTGAACCCCTGCCAAAAATTCAATTTTTAACTTGGAAAAAATTTGTTCGGAATTTTATCTACTTGAGATAGGTACTGAGAGTTTATTTCAAAATGGCGTTTTTCAGAAATAAAGTGTTCAACTTCCTTATGTAAATCCCATGTTAAACTTTGAGGCTCGTGGGCGCCGGTTTGATTTTGTTCAAACATTTTAAAAAATTCTAAGAATAGTTTTAGGCGATAAAGAAGAGATCTAGGAGTTCACTTACCCAATTTCAAAATTTTTTAAAATAACGGACACCCTAACCCAAGGTACATAACATGGCCCACATGGGGTACTAAAGATGGCCCATGGGTAAAATTTACAAAAAAACAACAAAAATTGAAAATTACACGCAAATAGGGGCTTATATTCTGTATTTGTAAAATTCTGGCATTTTTTAAAATAAAATTTCGACATTTTTTTCAGTAAGTAGGTATAATTTACCAACAAAAAAAACGAACAAACAAAACAAAAATTAAAACTCAAACGTTATTTTTACTCATTTTGAGATTTGACTTTTTTTTTGATAAAATTCCAAATTCCATAGCATCTTTTTAACCTTTTTCTGACAATTTTTTTTTTTTTTAACAGACAACTTACCAAAATACGAAAAATTACGTAAAGTGCTCTCAAAAATTGAAATTAAATTAATGAGCCATCTTAGAGACCCCTGAAGTTGCTCGACTTTGATATACATTTCTTACATTTATACAAAAACTAAATACGATTTCACTAATATCTTTTTGATATTCTTGTAGAGGAGACTTCAAGCTTTAAAATGGTGTAAAAATATTTAAAGTTTACTTATGATTTCACAAAATAATATCGAAAAAATCAAATTTGCAAAAATGGCTAATTATTTGTGTGACAATTTAGAGTAAACAATTAATTTTTTTCCTGCTGGCCACATGAAACGAGTAGTTGCTGAGAAATGATAGGTTAGTCATGTTATGTACCTGGGCCTTCTTTGGTGTCAAGACCTTATTTAAGAAAATCGCTATACCTATTACCTACTATTACACGCTATGACAAATTGATAAATTAAAATTCATTGAAATAAATCGATGCAAGAGATCACATAGGTAGAGTGCAAAGGAGATTTAAATGCATCAACGTAACGCCTCGACGCGACGCCTAAATTATACATTCAAACTGCTTCGATATAAATAAGCTACCTTAAAAGATATAATATCGTAGTTTTAAATGAAAAAATTGATTATCTAACCCAATGTTGCAAAATACGAGATCGATGAAAATTGTCACCGTTCCAAAATTCAAATTATACCTATACCTATGTGATTCATCGTATTGAACCAGTTTTAGGAAAATTTCCCTCGATGCTACGCAATACTAATACTGATTGCCATTTTTCTTGGCTCACTTACACATGTGATTTACAAACGTTGGTTGGTGAAAGAAACCAAAAGGTTAAAGAATATCAAAAAAGCTTATATCAATTCACGGGCATCGAGTTCTATCTCATTAATATAATTAACGAGTGACAGTTGTTTCCGCGACATAAGAGAAAGTGTTTTTTGTAACACCATGACAGACAGATATCATCGAAATGTAAATAAACAGAATGCGTTCTTCACCTTAGGTACATATTGTAAATGTGACATTGAACTCGAAGATCAGAATAGCTAATGTTACCATTGTAAATGAAAACTACTCCGATGATACTCATCACACTTCTAAAATCGTGGTTAATTTTTCCCCTCGGTTTAAAAATGGTAATTGGAAAGTGGGCTCATGACGATTGATGAAATTGTGTAATATTTAATCCCCTTCGACTTCGAGATATTTCTCTGGTTGGGTTTGAAAGTAGGTGCACGACTGCTGGAGCTGGAGAGGACTGTAAATTTACATTATGACAGGAATATGCGGACATTGGACTCAAATCTGTTATCTGTGATGTAAAATAGTGGTAGGTAGATATGAAATATTTGTCGATTTGATTTCCTGCATGTTTAGGTAAAATTTAGACACATTTTGTGTAAAAATGAGCGGAATGCTTAGAAATTGTCTGTATGTTGTTGAAGGTGAGTGATAAATTAAGTATCATTAACCAGATGATGTTTCATCTTTTAGATACCCATCACTTGTAAGCTGATTTTTAGTACTTCCAATCCATATCTACTAATATATGATCATATTTAGAGGCATCGGTATTCATGTGGGTACTTTCAAAATGTGTTGCTGGGTAGTGGGTATGAAGAAATTGCTTTCTGTTCTGTTCATGTAGTCCGAACAATTTGTTTCTTGAAAGTGGAAAAAAGGTTCGATGATAAAACTTAAAAATATCTATCATAGTTGTGTTCATCTACCACTATCAAGATTCTTTACAGTAGATAGAGATACCTAGCGTTGAATGTTTCCAGAATTTGGAAAACGAAATTTTTTTTTTGTTTAGTCTCGTTTAATGAAAACGTGTACATCGTTTTTTCATTTTCTTCATTTTAAAATGAAAAAAATTTCGTTTCATTACGTTTTTTTCGTTTTTCACATTTTTTGTTAGAGTTTGTTTTTTTATTTTGTTTTTTTTTTTCGTTTTTAAACTTTTTTAAACTTTTTTTTAGCGTTTTTCAACAATTAAATATTATTGATTTATTACCCATCAAAATAGAAAGAACGCTAAAGAACTTTTAAAAATGTCAAAAAACATTGAAAAACGCGTAAAAACGTTAAAAAATGTTTTAAAAAAACATTTAAAAATGTGAAAAATGTTTAAAAATGTTAAAAAGTTTAAAAATGTTCAAAATATGTACGTAGGAAAACAAACGAAAACCAAAAGAATTGAAAAACAAAAAAAATTCCTTTCTTTTGATTTTGTATGAATTTTAGTTTTCATTTTTGATCAAAAACAGAAAGGCTTAAAAATAACTGTTCTTTTTTTATTTTTGTTTTTCAAATACTGATTGTTGTTTGATTCTGTTTCTACCTGAAAAATCTCAACGCTTGGAAAATGTTTTAAAAACAAAAACGAAAAAAACGTTATTTTTAAGCATGAAAAACAAAAAAAAAATTTGTTTTTCAATTTTTTTCATTTTTGTTTAGATGTTCCTTGGCGCTTTTTCTATTTGTGATGGGTAATAAATTAATAAATCAATAAATCACAATTGTTGAAGAAACGAAAAAAAAACTTTAAAAAACAAACGAAAACAAAAAAATGTAAAAAATGAAAAAAACGTTTTTCGTTGAAAAGAAAACAAAAACAAAAACATGGACAAACACGATATACCTAATTACCTACACGTTTTCGTTAAACGAAACGAAACAAACACGAAATAATTTTTTCGTTTTTGAAACACAGGAAAAATTTCTATTTGTTTTCATTTTTCTTTGAAAACCATCATTTTCCTTTGTTGATCTACTTATTTCCAGCAACGTTTTTCCTATGCATATTCCCAAGCCCAAGAAAAAGGCCCCGTTCCGTAATAGTTTTTTATCCATGGGTGTTCAAATTTTTTCACTCGGGTAACCCCCTCCCCCCTCCTTCTCAATTTAAATTCCTGCCATTGCCAATAGCGTATCCAGGAAGTCTGCAAGGGGGATATGGTGAGAAAAACACTGATTTTATGCGAATTTTTTTTTCAAAAGTATCGATTACTTATTTCATGGAAATAAAAAATTGATCGTGCTCAAAAATTTTTTTTCTAGTCTTTTTTTTGTTTTTTTGCTTTTTTTTGTTTCTCCGAGTAGTTCTGAATCGAAATACTTGGAGGTAAATAAACATGTTTTTTGATTTTGCATAATGCATTGTTCCAAGTATTTCCAATTTTTCAATTTCTATTTCAAATCGTTAATTTTTACATTGGGATTTGGGATATAGATTACATGAGGTATTGATCTATTGAAAAAAAAATATTTACACGGATTTTAGGTTAAAAAAAATAGTTTCACCCATTTCGAAGTTCATAAAAAAATATTTTAGTCAAATCAGCACATATTTTCAGATACCCTAATAACTATATTTAAATCTATATACAATACAAATTGATAATAAAAAATAAAAATACAATGTTTACCGGGTGATAACGACAATAACAAAAATTTTCAAAACCGCGATAACACTTCAGGAGCAAAATTATGCAATCCGCGCATGTACATAAGCCTTCGACTTCGCACGTTAAAAAGTAGTGGGGTGAAGCCACGCTGCAACACCATACGACCGGCAGGAGAACGGGTGATGGGGCGATGGAATGTCTGTCGCGGTCTGTAGTGCATCGGTTGATCCAAGTAGAGGTTGGGGTATTCTTGTCTGTGCGTTCGTGTTGTTTGTTTGGTGTCGTTACTGCAACGTTTTTTTTTCACAATATATGAATTGTTTTTAATTTTCGTGAACATTTTCAATATTACGGTATAGTTTTACTTTTTGAAGTGTTTTTATTAACTTTTTATATTATTTCTTGCTCGAATATCATTTTACGTGTTGTTTTACCTACTGTTGTGCGTTCCGAATTGTAACTTGGTTTGTGTGTGTTTAGTGCGCATTCAGATCGCCGGATTCTTCAAATGAGGTAATTAACTTGATAGTTTTTTTTACGTTTTAGAAAATGGCGTGTAATGGTTTTCGTCTTTATACGATATATTTATTCGGTTTCCATTGTTTAGCTAATTTTTAAAGTATGAGTATTGGTTGTGTACTGTACGTGCATAGTAATCAACTAATCACGTGTGTGTGGATAGCCCTGTGATTTTTTTTGAAAAGTTTAATGCTTAAATTAGTCAAGCGATTATGCTCGTGTATTTGGATTGGAAAATGTTCAGTATCATTCGGTTCGGTCTTTGGTTAGTTTATAAATATTCACGTTTTTTTGGTTCTTATGAAATGAATGTTCGATATCGATGTTCAGGTTCAATGCTGGAAAGAAGTGAACGATTTTGTTATCAGTCGTTGTTTATGAACGTAATGCACTTTTAAGACTTTTTCATTCTGAAATATCAAATAGATTACAGTCTTGAAGAATATTTTGAATTTTTGATCCGAGCAATTTGTTTGAGTTGAGTACTTCATTTCTATATAAATTTTCAGGCATTGAGAATATTCAGGGGGCGTGAGTCATCCTCCTGTAGAGTAACTAAAGAACTCCGTGGAGTCAATTCGAACGTCTAACACCCCTATTTTTATGCTATTTATTATTTTTCTTTCATTACTTCGAAAATAAATCTGCTTCGGGTGTAAATCTTCCCACCGGTTGATAATTTTAGATTTTAACAAGGAAGGATCTTCTTTGTTTCGAAGAAACATACCAAACCCAAACGTCGCTTCCTCTTATCGTTACTCTCAGCCCATCTTTTCAACCATATGTTTCTTTTACGATTTTTTCATCATTTTGCTCAGATCCCTTCGGTGACTCGTGTCACCAAACATTCGATGAACTTCCCCCAGCTGTATTTTATACAAAATCGCACACTGCCTACTACATTCGACACAAAAATCGCATCCAGGAATTTTCCCATCTTCTAAACTCGTTTTTTATTTCACTGCGGAGTTCAGTTCCACACAATCTGATAATGCTTCTGGAAAATGATAACTAGCTGCGAGTTGTTACTTGTAAACAATTAACTAAACCTAGCGTGCTAAATATTTTTTTCCAAACAGAAACACTTGTAAAAACCTGAAAGCTTGTCTAAAAGATGTTGTGATTAAAAAGAACCAGCGTAAAAAAGCTTAGAGAATTTACAAAATTATATACTCGTGTAGTCTGTAGCTCTATACTCGAGTATCAGAATTAAAGTACGCGAATCCTTATCGTTTTGTTTACGGTGGGTTTATTTTTATTACACGTTGGTAAGGTTTGAGATGAATAAAATACGATAAACTGGTACTTTTTTATATTAAAAGATTGTACATGTCAAGATACGTCGGTTTTATAATTGCTGCAGCACTAAGAAGGTTATTTCGCTTGGTGAAAAGAGCACCGTGGTGTATAGTCAAAAGCGAACCATCGAATTAAATTCGATGTGGCGAGGGGATGAAGAATTCGATATTTTACGTCTTGTTAGCTGGCCAGAAATTAAAAGTATTCGTTATGGTGTACGTTCACACACGTATATCTCTATTCAATGGTGCACAACGGAGTGCCCAGTGCATTATGTATCTAGAAATATGTTTATCATTTGAACAAACTGTTAACGCGCCGATCTGTATGGCAGGTTAAACGTATACTATTAAATTCTATTGTACGAGTAGGTAATATAAAGAGACTCGTATGAGGACATTGTATAAAGTGGGTGGTTATTTGAAAAATTTTCATGATTGGACCGTTGTCGTTGTTGTTAGATTGGTACCTAGTGTTTGCAAACGTCCTTGATCAATTCGCTCGGTCGTACGAATATTACCTAGTTAAACTGGACGACTGGATGTATTGAATGATAAACTAATGTTCGCACTGATGTGGTGAATGACTGATGACCAATGACCCGACTCAATTAATCCGGTTTACGTGTGTACTTTTTACGGTAGTGAAATTGAAATGACCATCATTCTATATTCATCGTTTTACCATTTCGGGATGAAAGTACCAACTGTTTTAGAACATCCTCGGGATATTTATCTATAATGTCACGATAGGATCATTGGACATTTTCATGTGTGCTGATAACCTTGGATCTTTCGAAAGAGCAATAGCTGCTCCTTCCTTGAAGAATTGAAGCATAGTTCATAGTTGGAATAAAAATCAGAAATTGCAAGTTCCAAAAATACGAAAATAGGATATGAAAAGCTGAAAGTGAAACATGGTATTACTGAGGAGGCGTTCATAATGAGAATTGAAATTTTTGCAATCCGGTAATTTAAAAGTTGAAATTTTTCAACTTTTAATTTCTAAATTATAATTTATTACAAGATTGGTGTGATGAATGATTTGGTTTTTTTTGTGATGAAGAATGTAGCCGGGTTTATAGGGGTGATTTGACTGTGAGCACCGAATTTTAAATTATCTAGTGGAGAATGGTCCTTATGGCCTAAAATCTCCTCGACGAAATTTTTAGCTCGATATCTCAACTCTAACCCCCTTTTGGAGGATAAATGTGGATTTCCGTTAAAAGAGCCTTTCCTGGTAAGATGGTGAAATCCGCACCCGAACCGATCGGGACAAAAATCACCCAAAATGTTGGTATTGGTGTAAAACCAC
>FIZU01030068.1:0-10101 GCA_900064475.1 Pseudococcus longispinus
TTTTTTTAGACATTTTAAACAAGAATATGTGATATTTTTTGGGGGGGGGGGGGGGGGGGGTCAGAAAACGAATTCATCGAAAGATTAGCAAAACTTTTGGTTTTTAATTTCTGTACGAGTTTTCAAAATAATTTAGAAAAATACTAGAAATGTCATGAACATTTTTGAGAAAAATGAAAATGCGAACAAAACCTTTGCAAAACTTATAAAAATTAATTTTTTGACTTTTAATGAATTATTTATTTTTTTACTGTCGAATATTTCGATAACTTTTTAATATTTTGTCAGATTTATCAAAACTTGGATTTTTTTCACGTTCTCATGATACGTATTTTGTTAAAATTCGTGTACGGTGTACCTATGTATAGTATTTTTAATCTTCGATTCTAGATGAGTTTTTTTTCATCTGTTTTCATCCATAAAACGTATTCGCAATTTCACATCCATAATTCAGAATTCCTCTTTGGAAAATTACATTTTCACAAAATTTTATTACTGTTTCCATGTGTAACATGATTCAAGTGAAATATTGCAAATTTGATCGAGATATTAGATGGGAAAATATAAAAACTATCCAAAGCATCACGAAAATTATTCAAAAATTTATAAAAATTGTTACAATTATCGCAAAAGTGTTGAAAATATCACTAAAGTTATTTAAAATATCGTAAAAATTGCCAACAGTTGAATCGTTGGATATAAAAAACGATTTTCTTTTCAATTTTTAAACAAATAGGTGTTCAACAATATGTTTGTTGCTGACAAACGAAAAAAAAATCACCCTAATAATTATTCTAAACGTCGCGTCGCTAATTTTTGTTCTTTACAGTTTGTCTTAATACGTTTACAACCGAATACACTTGTTGATAAAAACGCAGGAAAAGCACCATATTCATCGAGTATACTTTTAGAGCTTTGAAAGCGATTTTCATGTGAGCTCTGGTTAAAAATAAGTGTATGAATTTTCGACTCGAAGGAGATAAATAGTACCAAGGTATGTCGTATACCGCTTCTCTGAACATATCTTCCTGGAATAAAGAAAACATCGAGTGAGAAATCTGAATATATTTAGAGTGGAAAAGGTGTGTTGAGTTTTTAAGGCACATTTTATTTAGTTCTTTTAAAATAGGTACTAAGATTCTTACCATATCTGAAAATAATTTTCCTGCCAAACAGTTGACGAAAAATATTGTAGTGATTATGACTGCGTAGTTGATATTCTTAATTCTGAGTATAGGTGAGTCGTCATTGATCTGGAAATACATTTAGAATATGAATTAAGATTTAAATTTTGTCAATGATATCTTGATTGGAAACAAAAGTAGCCTACGGATATGAAAAAATAACATAAGACGATTTCCAAGTACATGAAAATACCAATACTAATGGACATGTTCGTCTCGAAATATGGTTTCAGTGATGATATCGCTCTACAAAAAAAGAAAACGATGAAAAGAATAATCGAAAAAACAAGATGTTGTATGATGTGTGATTTAATGAAGCAAAACTTCTTACTTTATTAATTTTTCATGTAGCTGGACACAAGAGCGAATATTTTGTATGAACGAATGCTCCTGGAAGGATCTTCTATAATAATAAATTCGGGCATTACTTCCCTCAATGACTGACTCGTACCGAATGGAAAACAGCTTCGAATGCCAATTTATCGTATCGCAGAGCTGCTGAAATTTGCTATAAAATTCTCCAACGATGATCATCAAATAGGCTGGTATCAATAAATATACCAAAATTAATGGAAAGGCAGCGAATAATTGAGAACCTAGCATGATACCAAATACTCCCAGACTTTCGACTCGTTCGCAATAAATAGGATAAAAGTAGGAGTTTGGGTCTTTCAACCTGTTCTTCGTGTAACCGATAATCAGGTACAAATTGCTGCAAATTTCGTAACAAACCATACTACCCAATTGCGATATGACCAACATAACTACCACTCGCATCGAATACTTCTTCCTCCGAACGAAGTTGAATTCTGGTGAAAGTTCTATCGAAGGGATATCGTCATTATCTTGATCAAGTTTTTCAAAAGCTTCGAAAGTTGGTTGACGATAAATGTAGGCCATCAGTTGAAGTAATACCATCAAATAAATCCCAGTTATGAGAGCATTGCCGGTGTACAATACGTTGCTGAATTCCGGGCGAGTGGTCAAGAATAAATAGGAAAAACAGTGAATGAAATATACCACGGTATTGGTGGCATTGAAGATGATCCAGAACCGTGTTATTCGATGATCGAATACTTTGGAATAGTAGAATTCTCCTAGAAGCCAGTATATGATCCGGATAAGCGTCATTTTGGCCCTGGTGTATCCTAGACTTTTTCCCACATCGAGAAACCATTGGTGGAGAATCCGATATTTTAGCATAGTTGGGTATCACGAAGTTGCTTTGTGTTTTTGAACAGAGCACAGACTGCAACGTTGTGTAATTTTGGATGATTTTTAGGCGATTTTCCATTTTCACACCAGCCATCTTATTGAATACTTGATAATAAAAAGATGTATTTTTAATGATAACACAGTGTTTTGTAGGTAATTTGAAAGTTTTGTCAGCTCCGAAGCAAGGTGTTATTTTACTTGAACTTACATGGCAAATTTCTCAAATTATACCTACGAAATCTATAATCAATAATGTTTTATTTGTCTTGCCAATTCGTATGTTTAATTGATAACGTTGATTGCTTGTCAAACATCAACGTTTGCGTGAGGTGTGTGCTTATTTTAAACGAAACGTGTCCTTTGAGAATATTTTATTCAGTTTATTTATACATACCGACTGCTTAAGTGTAAATATATACTTATACGAGTAAAATACAATAATAGGGTTTGCTAGTTCAGCGTCTTTTAAGTTGCCCTATTCAATACATTAGTTACACTGTATACTTGTTGACTAAATCGTAAAAAAAGGTGCATATTTATTGGGTAAACTTTCAAAGCTCTGAACTTGATCTGAATATGTGCTCGATGTAATAACAAATGAAAGTATTTTCTATTTGAAGGGGATAAATAGTACCAAGGTATGTTGTATATGGTCTCCCGAAATAAATCTTCCTGAAAATGATTACAATTTAAAAAAATTATTATCATTGAGGGTGCAAGGTGAGGCAATGATTACCCCTAAAATTTGAATATAACTAAGTCCCATTAACAAAAAACAATTAATGATAGTGTTGCCTATCTTCAAAATTGAACAGGTGGAATGCTTTTTAGAAAATATATATGTACCTAAGCTACTTTTAGTACCTATAATTTAATTCAATTTATAACTTTTTATGTATTAATATTGATTTTACTTATTACCTAATCAGCTGGGGTCAGTTTGAAAAATTTTGACGTCGCGAAATTTTGTTACCCTGACTTTTTGGACTTGGAAATTTTTTTTAAACGACATTCGAGACTTGGAAAAAATTCAAAAGTTTGACTTTTTGAATGTGGAAAATTTCAGAAATTCTCAACCTTTTGAACTTGGAAAAATTTATATTGTTTCAAAATTTGACTTCTAGATATTTTATCGGACATGATACCATTTTGTTAGACTAGGCTTCATATGATATGAGAGATTAATTTTTTTTAAATTTTATACAAGTTTTCGAAAGTCTAAGTTGATAAAATATTAAAAATTTGATTTAAAAATGTTGAATGTTTTCAATTTGGAATATTGATAATATTTTACATTTTTTCAATATAATTTTTCTATATTTTGTTAGATTTTTGAAAATTATGTAAATTTTTAAAAAATTGAACAAAATTTTGTGACTTTTTGGACTTGGAATAAATTGAAAAAATCGACTGTTTGAGCTTGGAAATTTTTTTAGAGATTCTGTGTAGGTAAGTATGTCTTCTGGCTTAGAGTCATTTTAAAAATTTGGGTGTCGTAAGTTTTATGAAAATTTCAGTAAAAGTAGTGAAAAAATCTAGAAATAGAATAGAATTCAACAGAAATTATGAAATTTTAATTTTTGAATGATTTTTTTCTGCTAAAATTTCGCTTAATACATTATTTTACTTTCTTTGATCACTTGATTTTCATTTTCATTTACAAATGACAGCTATTTTAATTTTTGTTTTTCATCCCCCCCCCCTAATGTAATGCATATTGCCATTGGCATATTTAGAAGGTGTCCAGGCGAGTTAGACCTCCCTGGACCGCTGAAATTTTTTTTTAAGAAATTGAGAAATTTTAACTTGAATGCGTTTTTTTGAAAAAATTGTCGCCCTCGTTTCGTTCGAGCACAATGCATTTACTTATTTTATAAAATGGTAGAAATTTTGTTTTATTCTACATAGAATTTCTTTTTTTCGTGAGGACTATCCCCCCCCCCCCCTCCCTGAATGACTGTCTGGCTACACTGCTGCAAATTGTTGAAAAAAAACTGAGATCATTTTCCTTTTCAGGTTCATTTTTTTGCATTCTCTTATTTCTGTCTTACACGTTGCTGACAAAACGTATTTTTTATTACATAAAATATCCCCTCCCCCTCACTCATATGAAATTTTTTAAGGTGTTTTTTCCTAATTTTGAAAAATTAACTTTTTGGTTATGTGCCCGTTAAGTTTCTGACTACCAGTCCTACCCTAATTCAAGTCATCTTTGAAGGAATGGTTTTTTGAAAGTATCAGAAAAAAGTATCGCTAGTTTTTTGAAAACAATTCATTTTCACGATTTAATTCTCTGAATAATTTCTCCTTTGAAATTTGCGTTTGAAGCCCCTTTAATTTTGAAATTAGGCAAAAATCATTACATGAAAATTCATCCAATTTTTGAATATTCTTGGCCGTGAAAAATTTCCATGAATGAGAATATTTTTAAAATTATTTTTTTGAAAAATGGGTTGTTCCTTCAATTTTAGAGATAAGCAGCACATTCTATTCTCTAGTTTTTATCGTACCATGTCTGAAAATAATTTTCCTATAAAACACACGACGAAAAATAAGCTGTAGAATAGGAGACCATAATTCATGTTTTTCATTCTGAACATCAACGAGTCATCTTCTGTCTAAAATAATTAATTAGAAGCTTAATGGAATGAATTTTTTATTCAGCATGATTCAGAAGGATCTGATGCCTTCAATAAAATATCCATGCTAACAGTTTTACATCCTTATACAATCAAGCAACATTTGTATTAATTTATTGTACTATTTGGAGCTGAAGAAAATTAATGAGCTCGCAATTTTTTGAGCAGTTGAAAAAAATTATATACATACATGTATTTTAGTACATTTTGAAGGGGTTACATATCCTTTCTGAATCACCCTGCGTATGTATGCTACTAATTTGTTTTTCAACTTACGTATACATAAATGTACAAAAGTACTACTTCTATGTTCATGAGCACGATAATGCAAATTGAAGTCGTCAACTCTAAGAAAGGTTTGAAATGTGATACTGATCTAAGAAAACAAAATGATTCTATTGTACAAATTTGAAAAAAAAAAATCACGAATTTTTGATGGCAACTTACCTTAGAAGTTGTTCGTAATATTTGACATAAATTCGAATATCCTGTACGAATGTTTCTTGCAAAATATATTTTTCCATTTCGTCACTTTTGGTATCAATAAAGGTACAATTCTGGAGCAATTTCTCATAACGATAAGTAAATAATTTGGATTGATTTTTTATCGAGTTGCTAACGAGAAGAAATTTCGTATAGAATTCTCTGGTAATAAGAACCAGGTGAAAAGGTTCTACGATATTGATGACCATGTGAGGAATTACGATCAAAAATTGAATACCATTTACGATGAACAATACCGTCAGACTTTGGATCATTTCGCAATAAATAGGATAAAGATAGGAAACAGGGTCGTGTAATTTAGCTTCCGAATTACCAATAACAAAGTACAAGACGGTAGCTATGAAATACCCGAACCATGAGGTGAAATGTAAAATCAACAAATTATGTACTATTTCCATCGAATACTGTTCTTGCCTAAAGAATTGAACTTCTCGACAAGATTCTAGATTATAGGCAAAATTTGGAAAAGGGGTGAATTTTTTATCGAGAATTTGAAACACACGCGAGGTGCTTTTGCCACAGATGTATGATGCCAAAGGGGTCAAAACGCCTAAATAGATATTAATGGTGATGGCGTTGTAACCGTATAAAATATTAGTGATACCTGGATTTGGTGTGAAGAATAGATAAGATAAACTGATTAGGAAAAAAATCACGTTATTCGATATGGTGAGTTTTATCCAAAATGAAGTGAATCGATGACTCAGATTTTTGGAGTAGAAAAATTCTCCTAAGAACCAGTGCATCAGATGGATGTAGTTCATGATTCTTCTCGTGTGGCCGAATCGTTTGCTCGCGCTGAGTCGTCGATGAAGGAAATCCATAGTGAGGTGTTTTCACCAAACATCGACCGAACAAAGAACTATGCATAAAAATGGATTAAAATTTTCCTCGCATTCGCGTACTGTAATATCATTGTTAGCGTTCGGTGATGATGTTAGTGGCTGTTTGAGTTTAATTTAGATTTCTTTTATAAATTGAATTCTTTCATCATTAAATATTGACACGCCCTTTTCTCAGTCATAGACATATCTATGCATACATTTTCTAATACATAACGAGTAGATATTTATGGCATGCCAAAAGATTTTATTGTTATTGACAAAATACTAAATTGAATTTTTTTATTTGTCTTAAATTTGGCGAATGTTTATTTTATGACTGGTTTTTAAATTGAATTCAAATATTGTATCTATAGCAATTTATAATTATATCTATGAAATGACTAGCTAAAAATACTTGAAAAAGTTTTTCAAATAGGTACTTTTAATAATATTTAATTTTTTAGTAATAAATCGACATACTGGGTGTTTGATCGGCATTCAATCCCTTCGGTTTGATACTTCAGTTACCAAAAATACTCGAATGTCAGAAAAATCAACTATTCTGACATCTAAAGTAACCAAATTTTTCCATGATTTGCAACTGTGCATTAATTCAAAATTAAGTAATGTACACGATTATAAAAATGAATAAGAAAATGTGTATTTCAAATCGAAAATGTCACAATATAATTGAAAAAAATTCATGAAAATATGATACACAAAGTATGTTTAGATATCAAATCATTTTCGAGCTTGGGTTAATGTAGAAAAATCACCCAGAAAATCAATGTATAAAGATAGTGAAAATTTTTTTGGGTCTCTAACTTCAACCCCTATCTTTCAAGTTGGGTTCAAAATTACAAATTCCAAAAAAAATCGATCGATGTTTTGCTTTTTTATGGGTAGGTAGTTGGTCGTATGGGATTGATCCAAAAAAGAAAAATACCGAAATTTGGCAAACAAAATTGTATGACCATCTGACAAGATCAATTAATTTGTAAATTTTTAATATTTGGTCAGATTTTTTAAAACAAGAAAATTTACTGTTGAATTGAAACCCTAAAATTTATGCGTTATTAAGGTATCCGCCCTTTCAGCCTTTTAGGGAGAATTTGAATAATTTTTATGAAAAGAAAAATAATCTGAATTGAAATTGTAAGGGTTATTTACAAAAGTATTTTTCGATCGTAGGTAGGTGTATTTAAATTATTTCGACCGCAATAAAATACAACGCAGATACAAAATATTTTCTATCTGGTTAAATAGCTATTCCAATCAAACCGTGTACATTATTGTCACTCGCCTTAAAACATTAACTACGGAATAAACATGTCGACAAAATTTCAAAAACAGCTCCATACTCATCGGATACACGTGTAAAGCTTTGAATGTTATTCTCACGTGAACTCGAAACAGTAAAAAATTAACAAATTTTCGATTCGTCGGAGACAAATAATACCACGGTATGTCATAAACGGTGTCCCGGAACATGCACTCCTGTAAACCAAGTACTAGAGGTATAAAAAATTGCCATCAGTGTCACCTTCAACGCGAAATATCACCCACAATAAAAAGTAGTACATATAATCGCACCATGTCCGAAAATAATGTGCCGGTTAAACAGCTGGCGAAGAATATCGTGCAGATGATTATACCGTAAATCATGTTCTTCATTTTTAATATCACCGAATTATCCACCTGTAATTTGATATTGGTGTTTTTATACAGGAGCTCGTTTAAATATTAAAATGTAATTAACTTACTAATACTACAAGGTAGAATAATACCACTTCCAAGTACATAAACATGACGATGCTGATTGACATGTTCATCTCTAAGTGAGGTCTCAGCTTTGATAATGCTCTGAAAATGAATAATGCATCGTAATGATCAAAAAAATATACAGATTTTGATGATTATACAGGGTGTTTCGTTGAAGGTTTCCATTATTTGGCCTGGAATCGCAGCAACCCTAACTAAACTCGTGTATGAAGATTTGCCAATTATCAGAATCGCAGGGAAGATTTTTTCTCATCTTTGGCGAGGAGCAAGATAGATATATTTTTTTAATTTAAAATAACTGGGAATTTGGTCTTTCTACAATACGGGGTGTTCTGATTGTATTGCATCACTTTCAAATTAACGAGGATGCTATCCAAACTACAAGAAAATAAAATAAAAACCAATTTTCAATTATGAGAATGGGTTGCATTTTGAAAATTGAAAAATTTTTTATTCATGTATTTTTGCCCAACTTGAAAAATGAAGGGGCTATAAAAATAATTTGAAATGAATAAATTCTAAAAAAAAGTTCAATTGTGAGAATGAGTGGTACAGGGTGTTCCAGTAACAGTGCGCTGCCTTCAAACCAGAGATACAGTTACCCGAACTACATAGGTGCGTGTACGTTTGCCGACTCCAGGATTTAAAGGGGCAAAATTGTGCACTAGTCCTAGTATATGCTTCAAAACGCTGGAACTCCGTTGATAATAAATAGATATCTATATAGACAATTTTTTTTTTGAAACTTTCTTGTAGAACTTTTCAAGCTCTACTAAATGAAATATAATCATGTTTAGCCCAACTCTAAAATTAAAGGAGCTACAATGATTTGAAAATTTGTCGGCTTCATAAGTCCTTCAATTTTCAAGTTATGCAAAATTTTGTAAGAGTCATTTTTTGTTGCGCTTTTTGAGCTCTGCAAAATGAGCTAATAATTTTTAGCATAATTCTAAAATTAAAGGTGCTACAATTATTAAAAAGATGAAAAAGGACATTATTTTCTCAAAATTCAATTTTTTCTTTTCGTTTTTTTTTCTCGTAATGGTCTCTTATGTTTTCAGTTTTGGAGTTGGGCAGAAAATCAATAGCTCATTTTGTAGAGCTCAAAAAGCTCAACAAAAAATGACTTCCGGAGATCGGCAAACATGCATACATTTATGTACTTTGGGTAGCTGCATCTCTGATTTGAAGGCGGTGCACTGCTACTGGCTGTGTACTATGAAAAGTGAACTATTTTTGATATGTTCTTGTTCATGTTTTGTCTAGCATCAAAATTGAAGGGACAGAGTAACATTAAAAGTAAGAAAATTGTAAAAATTCTAAATTTTTTGATTCACTACGAGTGTTAAAGCCCCTTCAATTTTGATTTTGGGCAAAAAATGAACATAGCAAAAATTGTTTATTTTTCAAAGTTACTACTCGTTCTCACGATTGAATTTTTTAATTTCAAATTATTTTTATAGACCCTTCAATTTTTAAGTTGGGCAAGAAATATGAAAATTTGTTCATTTTTAGTGTACTAAGTACTCATTCCTATAATTAAAAATTGGTTTTGATTCGATTAAAAAAAAAAAAGAAATTTATTCCTTTAATATTCGAGATAGGCCATGTTCATCTGAAGTTTTTTAGAGGTATCCCGTATCATGTTGTTTCCAAATCTCGCCTATGACAAAAGACTCCTGAAACATGCAAAGGGTATGGCCGGATAAGAGGTGAAATCGGCCCCCAACGCTTTTGGGCTCCTATATACCACAGGTGGTGTGCCTTGACTAGAAAAAATTTTTCACAAAGTTTTGGACCCCTACCCCCTTCCGTTTGCGCTCCACACCCCTTTTATTATCGCTTTTTCACAAATTTTTAATTCTGATCGGGGTGGTGGAAAATTTTCGTTCTTTTGCACATAGTTAGGTATTGTAATGGTGCTTCTAGGATAATTTTTTGAGCAATTTCGGT
>FIZU01030073.1:0-10176 GCA_900064475.1 Pseudococcus longispinus
TATAAGTTTCATGAAGTCTGCAGGCAAAACGTTTAAAAGTCATTTTAGGTTTTTTTAAAAATGCCATCAACAGAAAGTCTGACAAAATGTCTAAAAGTCACCTGAAATGTCAGCGTTACGGACGGACAGATACGTCGTGGATTTTATATATATGGAGATTTTGAAAATTTGGGAGAGATTTGACACCACTTATTTTGCATGTAGGGGGCTAAAACTTTCTAGGATTTTTTTTTCATAAAAAGGAACACCTTTAGGGAGTGGGAGCAAAACAATCCAGATAATAATTTTCCACCAAGTATATAAATAAAAACCACCCTAATCCTGGTCCATATTCTTTTTTATGGAAAATCAACATATTCATAAATGTATAATAATCGCCAAAAGTCATTAACATTTTCATGGAAATGTATAGATATATTCTGATCAAAGTTAAAAAATCGTAATCATTTTTTCCATGAAAAATTACCTGATAATAATTATATTAGAATTAGTAATGAGTACACCGAAGTAATTAAAAATGGTATTTTGCTGGAAATTAAAATATTCGCAAATAAGGTCCTAATTTAAAATATTCCTTGAAATTTTAACAACGTATTGAAATGCCATTTAATAAAATGAATTTCTTGTTCTAATTTTAAAAAAAATGAAAAATTTGGTGCTAAGCTTGGGGAAAAAATGAAAATTGGAAAAAAAAATTAGAAAAATTTCTACATAACAAAAGCTAGACGTTTCGATGAAAAAGAACATCTTTTCAAAATTTTTTTCAACACAATTTCGAACGTGTGGGAGTTTTTTCAAAACTTCTGAATACCAATTCTCGCTAGTTCGCGTCTTCGCCATGAAATTATTCAATAAAACTGCAAAAAATTCCATCAAAACAACCTCTCAGCTGCAAATGTTTTTCTCAACCGAATCAAAAGTTTCGAAAAAGAACATACCCGCTAGAAAATCGACGCAGACAACTCGACACCCACATCTACTAACCAATACCTTAACGAAACTTCAGACATAACCTACATCCAACTAAATAATCATTCGTGCAGCATAAAAATAGATATGCCATTGCATTAGTAATAGATACGGTGAAAATCGAGTAATTGAAATCCGCTCGTCGAGAAGTGATGTATCGTATTCAAACGTGCGTACCCGTGTACAAAAAAGAAAAAAAACAATAGGAAATTAAACTAAAAAAAAAAAAGTAAGAAAAAAAAACAAAAACAGTCAAAACTAACAGCAGCGTTTCGGTACTTGATAGTTGTTTGTTTAAGTGTACAAATGTTACATGTGGGTTGCGTTAATGAGGGATCGGGCAGGACGACGTTACAAGTGTTTCGTTAATACGATATACCTGCACATTTTCGCCCCCTTACCCCTTTCGCGACCAGTTACTATGGAGATGAAGCGCCGCCAAAGCTCGCGAGCTTCCAAATCTGAATGTTTTCGTCATCGACGCTATATTCTCTGACAGTTGTTATTCTTCGGAAAAGTTCGGTATTGCGTTCGACGTAATTCGTAGTTTACGCGGGAGAAAGCACAACCGTTTCAAACGGACCGGCTTCGCATTCGCCTGTGTTTAATATTGCCATATATTCTTCGTACATTTACCACTATAGATATATCGCAGGTGAGTTAATTTTCATTGTTCATGTACTACATTAATACGTACGTACGTAAAATTCGACAACGTGATGTTTCCGTAATCGGTATCTCTACATACGTGATTATTTCGTATAAATTTTATTCTTTTTTTTACCCCGACAACGTTTCGAAGTATGCGTGGAATAAACGAGTTTGAAAAAGTGCGTCATATTTTTCACGCTTACGTCGTTTGAAAAAAAAAACGCATCGTCGAGTGCGTATTGAATTTTATTTATTTAATTAATATTAAAATATTTATGTTTCGTCGTTTAAAACGTTCGGTTCTATTTTAAGTTACGTAGGTTAAATTCGACCATACTAATCGATTGATTTTTCACCAACTCGATAAGTTTTTTTAGGTAGATAATTAAATATATAACCCTTCATAAGCTACACGTAACTACTCTATGGTATATCGAGCTCAAATATTAAACTGTTTTTCAAACGTAGACGTATCTCACTCTTGGAGTTCGCCACGAAGGTTTTTTTTTTTCACAAACTATCCCATGCTTTACCGATACATCGATATAAGCCATAAATAAACACAACATCATCGTCTCTTTACCACGCAACCAAACCGTTTTTACTCGTAATCTTAGCTATAGATTCGTTTTCCTTAAACTTGTTTACTCTTCTAACTAGGTACAGGGTACAGATACAGAATCACCAGCGGATCAGGCTAGATTATCTTTAATATGAGAATATAAAAATTTATCGATTCGTGTTAGCGGTATAAAATCGACTTCGTGGATTAAATAATTTTTCAATTTTTGACGTTTTTAATACGACCAGAGCGGAAATTAGGATGGGTTTGCTCGATATTCGATCGAGTGCAATAAGAAATCGAGAATGTTTCGTAAGCGAGGGCTTTATAAACAGTTTTATGCAAAGATATTTCGATAAAACGACTGAAAAAATAACATAGTTGGGTAGATATTTGAGGAATTTGGAAAATTCTTTAATCATTTTCTACTCGACTTATTTTAAAGATGGGTCAGAATTAGAATGTGCATGGGGGTTCCAAATCTAAGAAAATATCCGAATACTCGTAGTAATTCAAAGTTTGTGCTTTTTCACGATCGTATAATTACGTGTATTTCTTGTATGGAATGTGACAACATGATATCTGTGCATAAATAACGTATCGTCATATTCGTTAGACACGTTGAGGTTTGAAAATTAATTGAAATTTACCAATTGTGCCAATTTTCTGGATCGTAATGATTTTTAATCAGAGGAGTTGGTAAGGTAAGTTCGGTTAACTTGGCCCTGTTTTTACAACTCTGAAAAAATGTTCGATTGAAATGCTTTACCAAGGGGTTCTAATGAGGAATAATCTTAAATCTTCAATTGGGGGGGGGGGGAGGGGGGTTATGAGAAGTGTCACAGGAGTACGCCTATACTGTTGATTTTTCAGAACGAAACACATTCCTGACATAAGAAAGGCCACTCTTGAAGAAATTTTTGGCCCAATTCCACGGTGAAGTGGGGTACCTGGTCTATCCCACCCCTTTTTCATTAGGGTGAAGTTGACGAGATGTGTGAGGTATCTAGGCCTCTTCCTCGCATTTTTTACAATATTTTTGTTTTAGAACTTTTTCTGCGATTAAATTAAACCTGTAAAATGAATGTTGTTATGAAAAAAGTAATTTCGATGCTGTATATAAATGTCAAATTCACATTCAGCGACCTCAAATTAGTCGAAACGACATAAAAAATTTGAAATTTGTCATTCTTTATAGTGGCCCAGTTCCCCAATCACCAAAGCTCAGTTTCCCTAAAATTCAAACTTACGCGGGGCAACTGGACCAATATTCTGAAATCTTCCTCAATGGAATTTTCAACTCAGTTTCACATCAGGCATGTACTTTTATCCCTTCTGAACCAATGAATCGCAAAAACATGTCAAACGGGTTGCATTCAAACGGGGAAGGGGAATTGAAAATGGCGGATACTCGTTGTTGTAAATGGCAGTTTTGAGTAAAAAAATAAAAAATGTCTGGTGCCTCCTCGAAGTGAGTTGAGAACCATGTGACAGTTCTTATGGTAGATTAACGATGTCAATGTCGCCATGCAACCATCAAATTTTTCCAATGTGGTTTTGGGGGGTTTTGAGGAAAGCATGGTCCAGTTACCCGAGCTTACCTTATTGCGATCATGAGAAAGAGCATAGCCGAGATTGAAGGTAGAAGTGATTTGCCCCCAGCACCAAATTTTAAATTATTCAACTTGGAACTTGGTTCTTATGATGATCTAAAACCTTCGTGGCAAAATTTCCAACTCGATATCTCATCCCTAACCACTTTTGAGGACGGGGAGATTGAACATGAATTTTTGTTAGAAATTTTTATTTTGGTAGTTTTCAACCAAAAATTTTCAAACTTGCAGGGATAGTAGACACTTGGACAGTACCAAGGATTTTTTGCCCATTTTCTCCCCTTCAATGGGTCATTTCTGGTCGAAAATTTTTATTCTTACAACACATCGTTAATGACACCAACCTAAATACACAATCGACCTTGCAAGTTCGAAAAAATTAGGTTAAAAACAGCCAAAAATATGAATTTTCAAGAAAATTCACGTCCAACCTCTCAGAAGGGGTTATGAGCGAGATATCGACTTAAAAATTTCGTGAAGCAGTTTTCAGACCATAAGAACCAACTGGCAACTTCCACTGGATAATTTCAAACTCGGTGCTGGGGGCCAAATCCCCCCTATAATCCCAGCTATGCTCTTTCTTTTTTTTAGGATGATGAAAGGATGTCAAAAAATTTTCAAATGCAAATTTACAACAGCTGATCTGTTGGCTCAACAATCTTCTTGGGCAAACTTTTCAAAGTTCCATCCACAGTAAAGAAATTACAAAATTTTGGAAGATGAATGGTTGAAAAAAAAATCAGGAAAATCAAACCCCAGCGAAAATTTGAACCAGTGTTTTTTTAAAAAAGAAATCATCAAAAATATGGGCTATATAGCTATAGGTACTTGAATTTCATTCAAATTAGTAACACTATACTCCTTGCTGAAATTCCCAAGTTGAAATAAAATTCACGAACAGCGTGAAACAATCGATGAAAAAAATTTGCATGACGTTGGATAAAATTAGAGATAAAAAGAATAGCAGGATATTATTTTATCACAAATTGTATGGCTTTCAATAAGAGAAATGATGAAATGTTCAAATAGATACCTATATTTAAACCCAATTTTTTATTTTATAAAACTCATGTGGTTCTCTCAGCATAGGGTATGGTTTTACGATGGCCAAACCTGCAAATTTCGACTCGAAATTCTGTCACGCTGACTTTTAGACATTTTGCCAATATATTTCAGATTTTCTGAGCTTGAAATTTTTTTCACAATTTAAACGATTTTTTGGATTTAGAAAATTTTAGAAATTCTGACTTTTTGAATTTTGAAAAATTTTATGAAGTGGTCAGTTGACTTTTGAGCTTGGAAAAATTTATATTGTTTCAAAATTTGACTTTTAGACATTTCGCGAGACATGATAACATCGTGTCCGACTCTTTGAACTTACAATTAGATAAAGTCAGACAATATGTCAGAATGGAATGAATTTCTTTTTTTCAATTAGAATTTTGGATTTATTTTTTGGGCTCATCATTTGCAGAGACAATTTTAATCCTTTCCAAAAAATTTTACAACTTTTTTTTAGAAATTAGCATACAAAATGGTAGAATTTCTCGAATTTAAATCGATTTGAAACCGATACAACCAATTTGTCACCAATTTTTCCAACAAATAGAATCAAGGGGGTAGCTCGTCATCCAGGCCCAACAAAGAAATAAAATTACAACTTTCTTAATCTGAAAATTTGGATTCGAGTAAGAAAATTTGGTAACGTGATAAACTGATGATTTTTTGCCAAAAATTAAAAAAATTTTGCATCTTTAGTCGAAAAATTGCATATTGAGTTAGAAAACTAGGAAAATATTATATCTGAGAAAGCATTTTTCAATGTTTAGCCCTTCCTTTATGATATCAAATTCGATTCGTCCCAGAACAGAACTCATTAAAAATACAAAAATCCCAAGTTCTTAGTTTCTGAACATTGGGTACGATTTGGCGTTTTTGGACAATTTTCAAAGTTCAAAAAAAATACTGGAAGAAATTTTGTTTTTGTTTTTTCCAATTTTTACCGAAATATTTTCTTAAAAAGGGTGAAAAAGAGAAATTTTGGCAAAATATTGTCTAATATTCCCTTAAAATTGATCAAATATGCAGTATTTTATAGGCGAAATATGCAAAAATATGCCCCACAAAAAGGGCTCATTTTACTGGAAATTTCATGAAACGTAAAGATACTATGGATATCCCCTTTGGAAAGCGTCTAAAAAAATTATGTATTTGCAAATTTTTCTCATCCCATGGTAATAAAATTAATCAGGAGTATCACTATAGATATGTCTGAAATTATTTCAATGTTTTTTTCTGTCATATTTTCAAACATACGTTTTGGACTTGGGAAATTTCAGAGATCACGCTGATTTTCAGAAATTTTGTCAGACTATTTTGGACTTTCTGGACTTGAACATTTTTTCAATTTTCAAACGATTTTTTGGATTTGGAAAATTTTACAAATTCTGACTATTTTGAAATTTGAAAAATTTTATAAAGTGGGAGTTTAAAAAAATGAAATTTCTTGGTTTTTTGCAAGATTTTGTCAAGTTTGGTTGATAATTACGGTGAATTTAGAAGTTCATCTTATAATTTATAGGCCAATAGGTAACAAAAGTGTGGTCAAACTTTTTTCAATTCATTCCGGTATTTTTGGACACTGTTTTCAGATAGACAAAAGATAGTTTGGTTGAAATGAGCAAGAAAATATTCGATAAAAATACGAATAATTCATATAATCAAGACTCGATCCATTTAATAACGGAGAAATTACACCCACACTGCCTTAAAAAAGTAATTCCTCGATCAACTACTGCAGCAAATCCAAATTTCAAAAATCAACTGCTAACTCTATATAAAAAACACAGAAGTCTGTCGCCATCCATCACATTCATTACGACCAATTCGAAATTTAACTATTTTCCATCCTCTGTCTTGAAATATTCATCCACATCCATATTTTCGAATGCTAAAACCCCCTTAAAATTTTTTTTACTAGACTTCGAACTATAAAAATAAGCCAAAATTACCCGCTAAAAATTATTCCCAACAAAAACAAAAGCACTTACACAGCTATAACGCTGAGAAGAACTTTTCGCTGTAAACATGAAATTTTTTCTTCTCAACTCGAACGCTGCAAAGTAAATATTTTTAAAATGAAGGAAGCACTGAAAGCATCGTCGTTATTATCGTGTATAATTTTATGCTAATTTACTGTATACTATTAATATACACCCATATAAATACGTAGCATGATTAGAAATCAAATACCTAAGTATCGATATCACGTCATATTTCGTTCAAGTGCTGGTGCGGTATACGTTACGTAAACCAATAAGTTTAAAAAGCAGTATATAACACAAGTTTTCTCAATATTTTAATTCGTCGCTCGAATCAATATTTATACGAACAAATTGGAAAATAATTTCAAATTGAATATCGAGATAACTTAGAACGATAAAGTTTCAAAGTGAAACTTAAAAATATATCAAGAAAATTTCCCCAGCAGTTGGTTGGCAACGTTCGCCGCGTTCGTCGTTTAATTATCTATAAACCAGCACATTTTATTTTTCAGGGGTCAGAAGACGCGACTGCTGGAGTATTCCACTTGGGAAAAATTGTCAATTAATACGCGAATAAATTTGAAAAATAATTGAGATTAGAATGATAAAGTGGGTATAAGAAACGACTCGGCGAAATTAAGTATTAATCGTTCATCTTCATCATTTCGTAATTCGACAAGATTAGCTACCGAGCACCTACCAACATGGTTAAATTGAAAGTTGGCGGAGTTTTCGCAAATTATCGAAGATGTTAAGAAATTACCTCGAAGGGAAAAAAACAATCTACGTGGATAACTTGTCAAAAATACAAATTACAAATTGAACTAAGTTTATCTTTGGGTGGTACGTGGGTGTCGAGATTTTTTTTGCCTTTGACTGTTTTTTGATGCGGGTCATGATGAAATTCTTTATACAGATAGCTTTTATTTCTATACGTTACTTCGCCCGTTAACGTGCTGTACGTAGCAGAAGTTCTTTTCGATAAACAAGATGGATTAGTGTAGGATAAAATTCTTTCTTATAAATTCTCTTTTGGTAACTTAATTTCGTTGCGAACAAATACTACACACTGTATTTAAATAACGAGTAGGTATTCGTTCGATTTTACCCTATACAACGAACCGACCAACTTTTTATCAACTTTTTGTGATGCTCGTAAAAATTCACTCTTATTGCCATTTTGTGTACAGCTTGCTCAACTATCTACCTTGAACTTGGCCTACTTTTCCAGCAGGGGGGAAATTAATTTCGAGTTTTCAAACGAAAATACTCCGGATAATTAAATTTTTTGGAAGATACCTTCGTTGGAAATGTCATCGCGAATGAGACAACGTCCTATATAGAAAGATATGAGCGATAGTTTCGAGTTAGAGATTAATCAAGTATGTAATCTATCGAGTAAATAATTGAAGATACTGGAGAGTGTGATTTGTTGCGTAATGAAATCCATTTCATATAAATTTCCACTTCAACAAGAGGCTTGCACATTTATTCTTTCGTTGTTTCATGGTACAGCAAATGACATCAAATTAATCGAATTTTCTACTTTATAATCAAACAAAATACCCTCTTTTCTGTATATCTATCAGGTATACATAGGTATTTGATACTGTTGCTCGGTCTATATGGTCGGTAATCAAAGCAAACGTATGTGAGCAAAAAAAAAATTCAACTTTCCCGCGTATATTTTCTTTCCAAGTGGCAAATACGTTAGATTGGATAGATACCTTACCTATGTATTTACTTCTTTAAGGACATTTCCGAATTATTTTTTGTCTGTCGTACGCCTACTCGACTCATTTTTTTGATGAGGTTGGCGCGAATCAATAATGGATGTGTCCAAAAAAATCAAAGAAACATATCCTATGAAAAATTACACAAGCATTGGAAAGCTTTGGGATAAAAACCTTTTGAAAACGTCGTCGAAATGGAAACGTAATCTAAACATCTCGAAGGCATGTGTAGAAACATTGAAGAAGTTTCTGGATTAGTTGATTTACATAATACTTAGTTCGTGAATTTTGTATAAAAATTGTAACTTTCATCAAGCCTTGTTATAGGGTTTCTTCTTTGAGGGGAGGGGAAGAGGGTGACATAAGTTATTCATGATGCGACTACATATTTTCGATCGGTTTTCAATTGCCTACATTTAGGAACGAAATGGCATGATGGATGAGGGGAGGGAGGGAATTCAATAGTTTTGACTCTGATATAATTTTTTCAGATTTTCGACCCCACATGCAATTTTTTGCGATTTTTTTCACTCAAAATCAGAGATGAGCAAAATCATTTACAGAAAAAAAAAGATCAAAATCATGATTTACCTAAATCATTGAGGTGAATGATTTCAATGCGATGATTCAAAATCATTTTTGTGGGAATGATTTTCAGCTTCTATGAAAAAAAAATCATCAAAATTAAATTTTGTTTTCATGGAAAGTGCTTTCTAATATTGTGTGTAAGCAACAACACAATTTTAATTTTAATGATTTTTCTTCGCATAGAAAGATCATTCAAATCATGATCTAAATCAATGAGGTGAGCTGAAAATTCCAAAATAAGGAGCTAAGATTGTCTGAAGCTTTGACTTCACAATCATATGAACACTAATTAGTAATTAAGGTGGAGCGCGAAAAAAAACATACCACGGATTTTGACCAAATTCAAGACAATGGTTCATATTTAGTTGGGAATGAACCATAGAAAATTTTAGACCCCTACCTCAAAGATGAACTGAGCTAGGGGGCCTCAAATTGGGGAACCTTTCGAAAAAAACGAGGTTTTTGGACATTTTTGGGGAGTGCCACCTGTGTGGCACCTCCAGCACTGAGCACAGTCAGCGCACCCATAAAAAGTTGCAATTTAAGTTTCTACATCTCCCCAGACCATTGATCTCGAAATTGGATACCACTTTTCCTACCCTACCAGAGAGTCAAAAATTTGCAGATTGCTGAAAAATTAAGATTTTTGATTTAAAAAAAACTGAAATACCCTTTGCTTGGTACCAAATCTGGGCCTAAATGGCTCCTTTGATCCAAAAAAATGACTTCGATTGCAAACGTTAAAACGTTTTTATTGCAATGAGACCAACTTTCGATTTTTATAAAAAAAAACTAAAATTTCGTAATTTTTCATAATGATAATCATTTTTTACAAAAATTGAAAGTTGGTCACCCTGCGATTGAAGTTTTTCAATTTTAACAATCGAAATAATTTTTTTTTATCAATAGGAGCCATTTGGGCCCGGTTTTGGTACCATGTGAAGGATATTTCATTTTTTAAAAAATCAGAAATCTCGATTTTTCAACAATCTGCAACTTTTCGACCCCTTGGTAGG